>JABSTT010002222.1:0-52107 GCA_013339685.2 Hyalomma asiaticum | reverse complement strand
GAGCACAAAAGCATTCTCAAGAAGCGAGAGCTTTTGGTTGTAATTCGGAATCTGCCGAAAGTAAACTATGGAATGTCAGGATGATTGCTATTAGTCGCACGAATATCGAGTCACTTATGTCTCCCCGACACCTCGCGTTCCTTCCATGAGGTTAAAATGTCAAAAAGATGTCACTTTGCGAAAGAGTACAGAGGGGTGAGTTGACACCAAGGGTCAATTTTAGACTGGCACTACATGGAAAACAGCAAATCAACAGTGTTCATAAAAACTTGACTATAGTTCTTGCATCTTTGCTGGCGCTAGGGGCATATTTTACCGTGACTTACCTCAGGCCTCGTACTCTTCTTCTTTTTTGTTAAATTTCGTTGACACTAAGTTACTCTAGCAGAATAGTGCACATAATTTTTTTACTGTCTACTGTGTTCACAAAACGACTCTATGATGTATTTTTTATCCGTCGTACAAGTAATCATACGATTTCGTTTGCAACTGCAGGCAACTAGACGTACACCTGCTTAAAAACAAGATAGTGCACACATAGTTCTCCTTTCCTAATACCATATCTACATTCCCCGCGTCTGCGCCCGGCAACCCAATAAATGGCAGTATAAATCCCCCCCTTCCCAATTGTAGCGACGTACATATGATGAACGATCGCTCGTGTATTTCGATGATATAACCCGAATGATATGCGCATTGAAAGAAAAGTTGCAGGAAACATTCATCATCCATGAAGACGCTTTTTTTTTTATTTACAGTAAGCACCTCGATCAACTTATTCAAGTGCTTGCTTGCAAATGCACCGTTCTCTGCCTCACTTGCTTTTATTCACTGTACAATATTAAGAGGCCAGCGGCGGACTGTCAATGCTCTTTGGAAGTTGATCTGATACAAGCTAAAAAATGGTATCAATTCAAATAGTTTCGTATTCATTTTCTTTGCGCATTATACAATAAACCATTGACTGAGTCTGATTGATCATCTCGGGCGACAGTAGCGGCTTCGGCTATTATGGCTAACAAGCGCAACTTGCTACTCAAGAAATGAAATTAACGATAATTTCCTGGCAATAACCATGAACTACGCAAACATTAAAAGGCATTATTTAAACATTTTCAGATAATTCAGATATCATCCATACAGGCCAACTTAGCGCCATTGCAAGGTGACTATATCGATTACATCAGTTAACATGCAACGATGCAAGCAGAAGAAGATAAATACAGTGTGCGTCGATTTGTCAGGCGCACATCGTCTCGCAAAGCTGTGCGTTTGTGCATAGCTTCGTACCACGAGAGCACGCATCCTTTCGTGGCGTCCAGCAGCTCCTAGAATAGCAAAGGCATACATAGTGTTGTATAGCAGAGGGGTGGGACGGCAACAAGCCGAGGCCACGCGTGCCGCGCCTGCCAACCGTCTGTGGTACGACGCGAACGTCTTTACGCTGAGCTCGGTGCGAAGCGTTTGATGTGCGTCGCAGTGCTTCGCAGTGCTTCGCAGTGCTTCGCCAAGCGTTTCCCGGAGCCTTGAACCACGGGGAAGGACAGCGCGCTCACTCAACGACAAGGAAAGGCAAGACGACACACATGCGCATGTGTGCCGTTTTGCCTTTCTTTGTCGTTGTGTGAGCGCGTTGTCCTTCCCCGTGAGGAACCAACAAGCTCGAAACGTGTTTTTCAAGTGCCTCGGACCACGACGAAATGCAGGTGTGCCGGAGACAAACCCGGCCGAGCTGCCATCTGCTTCGCTAGCCTTGCGCTATTTGTGCAAGTTTCGGTAGAGAGAAAGAGAGAGAGAGAGAGAGAGAGAGAGAGAGAGAGAGAGAGAGAGGAGAGAGAGAGAGAGAGAGAGAAGCAACGGCAACTTTATTGAAGTGAAAAAGGAACTCCCTTTCTTCACAGAGGGATGGCGGTCAGGCCGTGCCTGGCCGCCTCCTCGGCTCGTTGTATGGCCCGGAGCTGTACTTCGAGGCTTGTATTATACGGAGTCCGCTCTCCCGCGTCTCAGGCGAGGTAGTGGCCAGAAGATTAGGCGGGGGTGGATCCTCGTTGCAGTCCCATAATATGTGAGAGAGGGAGGCGACGGAGCCGTACAGCGAGCAGTGCGGACTGAATCGATTGGGGTAAATGCGTGAGTATGGCCTCGAGACGTGCAGCTTTGAAAAAACAAGTGGCGCCACCCGTGTCACGATGCGCTACTAGTCAGTCGCGACCGAGAGCAGGCGCATATGGGGGCAAGCATGGCATCGCGAAAGGACGGCGCTTAGTCGCAGTAAAAAAAGGGGATGCAAGTGTATGTGGCTGCGTGTATGGTTACCACAAATGCTAAACACCTCGTGTAAGCTACCAAAGATAGAACTGTTTTTTTTCTTTTCTGGGAAGTCTTACGAGAAAGGGCGAGGGAGCGCCGAACTTGGCGGGCACACGGAGCGGCCGGTAAACAACGACTTGTTTTTTTTGTTTGTTTTTTTTTGTGCGTGTAAATTTTTGTTATATAACTCGGAACTTGCTCAACACGGTCGTCAACACTGCTTTTTTTGTTTTGTTTAGCCCTTGAGGAGGCCTTTGTCGGCCTGTGAAAAATCAAACCCGCCGACGAGAAAAACCCGGTCACCCTCGACAAAGTGGTGAGAAGCAGCTTTGAGTCGAGCGTTGGCGGGCGGCATGGTGGATAGCTAAATACATCGCTGCGCATGCAAGAAAAAAATTCATAGAAAGATGCTGGGAAGCGCAAATTCAGGCTCTAAACTTCGACTGCTCTATTCTCAAAGCAGGCCGAAGACATATACATCAGAGAAAATTAGTGACGTTTTTTACCAGCTGGAACTCGCTTGCAAAAAAAGAAGAAAAAGCAGAACACTAATGTTGCTCGTGTTTCTCTCTTCAATCTGATCAGCCTCGATAGTTTTCTTGCTGAGTATCGCTACTCCTTCCAACTTCAATAATCTTGAGCAGTAGCTGCTCGCTATACAACGTGCAGGTAACATTTGTTCATAATTGATAATTGACGCTCCTATAAAAACCGATCAATGACAGCGTCTGTTCGTTTGCCGCCGTTGCTTTACTGCAGAAAAAGACGTGACTTTCCCTGCTATAGCGTGGCGAGTTAATCACCTTTGCTCCGTTGAACAAGCCGCGTTCTTCCTTCTTTCAAGCCCTAGACGTCAGGCGGTCGTTGAGAGGTGAATTCCCGTACCACACGTCCAAGGATATGCGCCTTTGGTCATCGTGACGAGTCAGCATAGCCACCCGGCGCCGGCTCGAAAAATTTCGGGGGGGGGGGGGCTTCAGCCCGGTCACCCATGCCTGCCTACTCCACTGCATCAATATGTCCCTGTGGCTGAAGCCCATACCGGCCCAAAAAGTAAGAATGACTTCCAATGACAATGTTAGCCCAAATTAGAAAGCACAATTTCCAGTTTGTCTCTTTCTTACTGATGTATCTGGCGGCATTTTAAAAATATAATGGTCAATTGTTTCGATTTCAAGACAGAAATGGGCACAGAGGCGATATCACCAGACCAGCCCTGTGCGAGTAAAGATTTAATGGAGGGACTCTGCAGCGTAATCTCGTAATCAGCACTTCAGCTTGTCGCGACGGACACCATAGTCTTTTCCACGGGAATTTTAGATGTCTAAATTCTGTCCACGTTGTTATTGGTCTCAATGGCGTCCCTGTGTATCGCGTATGCCCGCGCATGCGCGTTTCTTTCTTTTCTTGCGCTCATGCCCTCCGCCCACTACTACGCTGGTAGAACTGCGGCTGGCGGGCGCACGTCTTGCACGAGCAAGCAGAAGAAGCTAAATACAGTGCGCGTCGATTTGTCAGGCGCACATCGTCTCGCAAAGCTGTGCGTTTGTGCATAGCTTCGTACCACGAGAGCACGCGTCCTTTCGTGGCGTCCAAGCAGCTCCTAGAATAGCAAAGGCATACATAGTGTTGTATAGCAGAGGGGTGGGACGGCAACAAGCCGAGGCCACGCGTGCCGCGCCTGCCAACCGTCTGTGGTACGACGCGAACGTCTTTACGCTGAGCTCGGTGCGAAGCGTTTGATGTGCGTCGCAGTGCTTCGCAGTGCTTCGCCAAGCGTTTCCCGGAGCCTTGAACCACGGGGAAGGACAGCGCGCTCACTCAACGACAAGGAAAGGCAAGACGACACACATGCGCATGTGTGCCGTTTTGCCTTTCTTTGTCGTTGTGTGAGCGCGTTGTCCTTCCCCGTGAGGAACCAACAAGCTCGAAACGTGTTTTTCAAGTGCCTCGGACCACGACGAAATGCAGGTGTGCCGGAGACAAACCCGGCCGAGCTGCCATCTGCTTCGCTTAGCCTTGCGCTATTTGTGCAAGTTTCGGTAGAGAGAAAGAGAGAGAGAGAGAGAGAGAGAGAGAGAGAAGCAACGCAACTTTATTGAAGTGAAAAAGGAACTCCCTTTCTTCACAGAGGGATGGCGGTCAGGCCGTGCCTGGCCGCCTCCTCGGCTCGTTGTATGGCCCGGAGCTGTACTTCGAGGCTCGTATTATACGGAGTCCGCTCTCCCGCGTCTCAGGCGAGGTAGTGGCCAGAAGATTAGGCGGGGGTGGATCCTCGTTGCAGTCCCAGAATATGTAGAGAGGGAGGCGACGGAGCCGTACAGCGAGCAGTGCGGACTGAATCGATTGGGGTTAAATGCGTGAGTATGGCCTCGAGACGTGCAGCTTTGAAAAAACAAGTGGCGCCACCCGTGTCACGATGCGCTACTAGTCAGTCGCGACCGAGAGCAGGCGCGTATGGGGCAAGCATGGCATCGCGAAAGGACGCGCTTAGTCGCAGTAAAAAAAGGGGATGCAGTGTATGTGGCTGCGTGTATTGTTTACCACCAAATGCGAACACCTCGTGTAAGCTACCAAAGATAGAACTGTTTTTTTCTTTTCTGGGAAGTCTTACGAGAAAGGGCGAGGGAGCGCCGAACTTGGCGGGCACACGGAGCGGCCGGTAAACAACGACTTGTTTTTTTTGTTTGTTTTTTTTGTGCGTGTAAATTTTTGTTATATAACTCGGAACTTGCTCAACACGGGTCGTCAACACTGCTTTTTTTGTTTTGTTAGCCCTTGAGGAGGCCTTTGTCGGCCTGTGAAAAATCAAACCCGCCGACGAGAAAAACCCGGTCACCCTCGACAAAGTGGTGAGAAGCGCTTTGAGTCGAGCGTTGGCGGGCGGCATGGTGGATAGCTAAATACATCGCTGCGCATGCAAGAAAAAAAATTCATAGAAAGATGCTGGGAAGCGCAAATTCAGGCTCTAAACTTCGACTGCTCTATTCTCAAAGCAGGCCGAAGACATATACATCAGAGAAAATTAGTGACGTTTTTTACCAGCTGGAACTCGCTTGCAAAAAAAGAAGAAAAAGCAGACAACACTAATGTTGCTCGTGTTTCTCTCTTCAATCTGATCATCCTCGAATAGTTTTCTTGCTGAGTATCGCTACTCCTTCCAACTTCAATAATCTTGAGCAGTAGCTGCTCGCTATACAACGTGCAGGTAACATTTGTTCATAATTGATAATTGACGCTCCTATTATAAATAATTCATGCACGAAGCAGCGATAGCCGTATTCCGGTGCACGGGAAGTGTGTGTGGGTCGTGAGAAACCTGAGCATGTATGCTCTAAATTCCTTTTTGAAAGCACAGCTGTAGGCTCGGCGCATTTGCATAATTCACCCTTACATATGCAGGTTGCTATCACGATGTGCTTGCCTGTGGGGAAAGAAAAGGTGCTTTATCAACAAACAAGTGACAATCATTTTGTCTCGCTGAAGCGATCGAAGCTTTTTCTTATCGCGACACACCTTCCAAAAAATACACAAATGCGCGGTGAAAATTAAACTAGGTTAAGAACACGACGCGTACAACGGACAGGCGCAAACAACATAATCCACGGGCCTTTACGAGACAAAACCATGAGGCGCGTATTCCTTCCCCATGGGGCTTTCGCACGTGCGCTTAGATCATGGCTGTTCTACCATCTCGCCGTCGTCGAAGTGACGCAGCCATGGACGGGAAGCGAACGCGCGTTGCAGAGTATATCATTGAAGCCGAGCAAATTGCTGTTAGCAAAAAGCACTGCTTCAAGTTTTCAACGCTGCGAAATCCGCAAAATAAAACGCGCTGCAGGTTTCACCCGGTCACTGCGCCCGTAACCGGCGTTGCGCGTGGCAGAACCGGGGAGAGCGCCCGGCCGCACGCAACAAGACGCGACGGGTTTACACGCGCGGCCGCTACTCGCGGCGCTGGTTGTGCTAGCGCCGCAGCGCCACCATACCAGCTCTCTAGGCCCATACGTGTGTGTGGGAACGGGAAGGAGTTTGTTTGGAGGCGACGCCACGCAATCTCTTGTGGTTTCGTGAGTTTGGGATGCGGCGGTGGTATCGTTTGACACGCGAGGAGATAGTGCTGGGCTATTTCGTGAAAGGAGGTCAGGGGCTCGCCGGGGTATTCGGGATCCGTGGAGCAGCTCACCGCTCGGTTGTCGTATTCTCGAGCTTGCCGGTGGGCGGCCTCGTTCCCCGGATTTCCCGCGTGCGCTGGGACGCATACGAGAGATATGGGAGGTGGATCCTCGTCTTCGCAGTTGGCGAGGGACCGAAGGAGCTGTAAGGTACCGGGTCCAACGGTACCGCGAGTGAAATGGGAGATGGCAGTTTTCGGGTTACTGAACCCGGATACCACGAGAGCTACGGCCGCTTCCTCGGCTTCGGCTGGGTGGAGTGCACAGACTGAGCCGGCTACTCTTAAGACTGTGTTGGTGTCGCGAGGGGTGCGAGTAGTCATTACGCTGATTTCGTATGCGCTTCGTTGAGAGGGGTAGAAAGCCGCGTCCACGTAGGCCGCATCGGGCCGCGAGGCGTAGGCGTCGTGTAGCGCTTGGGCTCGTGCTCGCCGTCGACCGTCATGGTGTCCAGCAAGCATATTTTAGGGGCGAAGCTCCTCTTAGTCTAACCTTGTCCTGCGTCAGGCGTCAGGCGTAACCGGCGTGCCGGGAGGCACGCGTGCCTCTCTCTCTCTCACTCTTCCATCTGCTGTCTTGTGTGAGAGAGAGAGACAGAGAGAGCGAAAGGCGCGCGTTGACTATGGAAACGCTCTTTCTTAGATTAACGCTCTACCAGCTCGCAAAGAGGGAGAACGCGCCCTCACCCGCGAGAGACAACGTTGGCGCAGGCAGCGTCTCCTAGCGAGTTCCTTGATTGAGAAATACCGACTGCTTGCGTTGGAGAACCGTTCACCGGCCACCCATATATATATATATATATATATATATATATATATATATATTATATATATATATATATATATATATACAGTCAAACCTCGTTAATACGTAGTTGGCCGGGAATGACGTTTGGGTACGCACTAAGCTAAGCGACGTACGAATTAACCGTCAGTGCCGGTTTAGCGGCTACTAACCAGCCAAAAATGAACGTCACGAACCCCATAAACACACTCACGCACACACAGGCACGCAAGCTTTATTCAAGGGCAGGCAACACAAAAATCTGTTATTTTCACTTGCCGCCGTGGTGGCCTCGCCGCGACGACGGCATCTCAACTCAACTGAATTGCACAGGTTTTATGACGGCATCAAAACCTGTGCAATTCAATTGAGCTGCGAAAGTTAGCGCTTTCTCAGTAAGAAGCGGTCCAGTGACAGGCAGGTTCATGCTCCGCGCCTCCTTTAACCAAAGAAGCAGGGCCTTTTCCACTTCGGGAAACGCAGTCTCTCTGATGCGGCACCTCTTCAGATTGCTGCCTGTGCCGCCCCTCAACTTTTCGCGAGCGTTCCATATCCCGCACGCAGTCGTCAGATGCAAGTCCTTTTCACGGGCTACCGCAGATTTCTTCGCTCCATTTTCAATGGTGCGAATGATTTCCAGTTTTTCCTTAACACTCAAAACGCGATACTTCGGCATAGCAGTCCTCACGTGCGAATTAAATCGCACAACACGCGCACCAAACAATAAAAAAAAATGCGCCGTGCGAAAGACCGTTGTTAAAGAACACACCACTGCGCAAAACACCACTGGCGGACACGGGAGAATGAAAGAAGAGAAAGAAAACAAGGAAACGTGGCGGATCCCAAAAGTCAGCGAATTCCCCTACCGTCAGCCGCTGCGGACTAACAAAAACAAATCTCGTAGGCCATACAAACAAAAAATACGTCAACGTGGCGATCTCGAAGGCCATGCTTTTGCGCGCTTTGATAAGCAACAGCCGTACGAACAGAAAATACGTCAACGTGGCCATGTTTTGACGTCACTATCGCTGCAGTTTACCAATCTCAAAGGCCATACTTTTGCGAACTTCGATCGGCAACAGCTGTACGAACAGAAAATACGTCAACGTGGCCATGTTTTGACGTCACTATCGCTGCAGTTTACCAATCTCAAAGGCCATACTTTTGCGCACTTCGATCGGTAACAGCTGTACGAACAGAGAATACGTCAACGTGGCCATGTTTTGACGTCACTATCGCTGACAATTTTAGTCCGGTCGTCGCCGCTCGTGAAGCGAACGTCTGCGCAAGTGAAATTTTGCTGATTTTCTGCCTGTGAACATATAAAAACAATAAAATGGTACGTACTAACCGTATGTAATGCAACAAGCGACTACGGCTTAAGCGGTCAGCCAATACATAGGGTTCAATGGGGACTGGGTGGGGGAATCTTCGCGACTACGTTTAAACCGGAGTTACACATTAAGCGGGTACTTATTAACGAGGTTATATATATATAGGCACTGGATCTTGACTTGCAATGAAGTGCCGGTGGGAGATTTCACTTGTGCATATATAGTTGAACCATAAGGATTCGTAGCGTGCGCGTTAACTAAATTAATCCGGAACTCGGCACGATCTACGATGAACCTCCCGAGCTTCGCCCACTCATCATCATTCACTCCGTGGATATGCTGTAATTTTTTTTCGGCAGTGGCTTGATGACAAAGGGTCGGGGACGTAAAGGCGTAGGTATTGAGACAGGGTCGTCGCCCGATGGCGAGGTGGTGCGGCCGATGCGAACGAGTATCCAGCGGCCGGTCTTAGTGCCGCGAAGTCGCTGGATGTTGTTTTGTGGGGTTTAACGTCCCAAAACCAGCTCTGATTATGAGACGCCGTAGTGTAGGTCGTCGGAAATTTCGACCACCTGGGGTTCCTTAACGTGCACTGACATCGCACAGCACACGGGCCTCGACATTTCGCCTCCATCGAAATGCAGCCGCCGCGGCCGGGATTCGATCCCGCGACCTTCGGATCAGCAGCTGAGTGCCATAACCACTAGACCACCGCGGCGGGAAGTCGCTGTATCTGTGCTGCGCGGTGCGCTTCGATGAGTTCGTCGAGTGTTGTGGATGCCGAGGCTGAGGAGATGCGACGTAGAGGTCGTACGGACGAGGCCAATAGCCGTCTTGTACACTTTGCGGATGAGTCTATCGACTCTGTCTCTCGCATCCGAGTAGACGAAGGTAGGGTAACGCGTATAAGTGACACGAGAGATGAAGAAGGCGTGGATAAGCTGGAGCAGCTCTTTTTCTTTCATGCCTTGCTTTCGAGCTAACACGCGGGTGATGAGGCGGGTCGCTTGAGTAACGGCGATGGTGATGCGTTCTAGCGCGATGGTGTTGCGTTGATTGGATTGAACAATTAGGCCTAAAATACACCGTTGACATAGACGTGGATGGCAGGTGGGAGAGACTTATTCATACGTCGGTCGGGAGGGCGAAGCAGTAAGAGCACCGACTTGCTCTCCGAGCATGTGAGGCCCGCCTGCGTCGCGTGGCTGACGACGTGGCGTCGGCCGCATGTTGGAGGGTCTCCTCGATCTGGCCGCCTGAGCCAGTAGCCGTCCACAGCGTGACGTCGGCATAGATGGTGTAGCCGAGACCAGGGATCCCATCGAGCGTGCGCATGGCAAGGTTAAATAGGAAAGGAGATAAAACCTCTCCTTGAGGGGTGCCTCGGTCTCCGAGGGTGAGGCGTTTAAAGGCGGAGCCGCCGGCCAACGAAAATTCGACGGTGCGGTTTGAGCAGTGACATACATAGTTGTACGTCCGCTCGCCCGGGTCAATGGCGGCAAGGTTTGAGGCAATGGTCGCCTGTCGCACCGAGTCGAAGGCCTTGTGGAAATCAAGACCGAGCACGGCGCGAGTGCCGGCTTTAGGCGGGGTCCGAAGGTGGTCGTGGTGTAGCGTGTCTTGCGTCGATAAATGGGCGCGGAATCCGAGCATCGTGGGAGGGAAGAGGTCATTTTCTTCAGCAGAGGTCTGTAATCGGGCTAGGATGGCGTGTTCTATCAGTTCGCCAAGACTAGGGGTTAGCGATATGGGGCACAGGCTGGTGATGTACATCTTCTTGCCTGGTTTGGGAATAAATACGAGCTTCGCGTGCTTCCACTCTTGCGGTATGTGACCCGAGCGCCAGCACTCGTTCACGTACGGCGTGAGCGCAGCCATCGATTTGGCGTCGAAATTTCGGTGGGTCTTGTTGTTTACGCCGTCAGGACCACGCGCCAAGGTTGTGCGGAGTTTGAGCATGTCCGCCTCCGTGTTGTCTTCGTCCAGTCGGGGGTTCGGCTTGCCGCTGTACGAGGGCAAGTTCTGCGGCGGTGCGTCCGGCGAGGCGGGGCTCACGTAACGAACTAGCTCGTCGAGCAGCTCGGCGTCCGTTCCAGGGTAGCGATGTAGGAGTCGTTGCAGCTGTTTCTGCGTAGACGACTTTGACGCGCAGGGATCGAGGAAGTGTCGCAATAGGTGCCACGTTTTCTTGGTGCTCATCTGCCAATTGAGGGCGTCACACAGCTGGCCCCATTGCTGTCGCGCGAGGGTGAGACTGTGGTTTTCGATTTCCCCCGCTAGCGTCTCGATGCGGGGCCGTAGCTTCCTATTGTGACGTTGCTGTCGCCATCTGCGCAAGAGGCCAGCGTGCGCGTCCCACTTGTGGAGGAGACGAGAGTAGGTTGTGGGCAAGTCGGCGGTGGTCTCCACCTCGCGGGTTGTGGCTTGCACGTGCTCTTGCAACGAGGCGATCCATTCGTTGATGTCCATTCTTTCCATTCTTCCCCCAATTGGCGGAACTTTGGCCACTCTGTAATGTGAGCCCTGGGTTTCGGCCTCTTACCTAGCCGCGTCTAGATTGCAAATTCCGATGATGTTGTGGTCGATGTCCACTAAGAGGCCCGTATTGTCCCAAGTCGCGCGCGTCACGTTCTTGCACAGCGTGTGGTCTGGCGAGGTGTCGCGGCACACACTGTTGCCTACGCATGTGGGCGGCTACTGGGGTCTTTAAGCAGGGTGAGGAGAAGGTCTTATACTAGCGACCATAGCTTTCTGCCTTTCGGGTCCGTGTGCGTGTAGCCCCGGTCGGGATGCCGTGCGTTAAAGTCGCCGAGCAGAAGCATCTGCGCGTCGCCAACGAGAGCGATCGTCTTGCTGAATAGGTGGGAGAAGTTTGCCACTTTCTCACGTAGGGTACTGTACACATTCATGACGAACAGCGACTTGTATGTGCGCTTGCGAGGGAGAATCTCGACGAGGGTGCGTTGAATGCCCGTGGCTTCTATTTCGTGCTGCACGGTCGTGAGGCCGTTGTGAACGAACGTAAATGTGCAGGGGGATGTGTGCGAACCGAGCTGATGGTAGGCTGCGTAACCGGGGAAGGTGAATGGAGTGAACGTCTCTTGACGGGCGATAACATCCAGCGGTATTTGCAGTTCGAACTGTTCGTTGCGTGACCGCCCTTACAAACGATGCAGCGGGCAAGGCACGTCGGTTAGGTACCCTGTGGAGTCGGCGGGTGGTCCTCGCTGCAACAAGAGCATCGGTTGCATTTTGGATGGAGGCAAACGTCAGTTTGTTTGGTGACCTACATTGCGACAGTTGAAACATGCTTCTACTCTTGGATAGAAGGTGCAGAAAAGAATGTAGACGCCGTGGTAGAATATCCATCGGGGCATACAGTCTCTAAGCATAGTGAGCCCCGCCACGGTGGTCTAGTGGCTATGGTACTCGACTGCTGATCCGAGGGTCGCGGGGTCGAATCCCGGCCGCAGCGGCTGCATTTCGATGGAGGCGAAATGTTGAGACCCGTGTGCTGTGCGATGTCAGTGCACGTTAAAGAACCCCAGGTGGTCGAAATTTGCGGAGCCCACACTACGGCGTCTCTCATAATCAGAACTGGTTTTGGGACGTTAAACCCCACAAAACGACGTCTAAACATGGTGACGAGCACGGGGTTTGTCCGTCCCATACGGCGACCCGACCACACACCGGCAGGCATGCTAGCTTAAGTTGCTTTCTTGCAAGTCCTTCTGGATGTCCTCGTCGGTAAAGCTGTCGAGGCGTTGAACATGATGCCACGAAAGGCGTTGTCGGGCGGTGGTGCATAAACGTGAAATTGATGGTCCGGACCCCGATCGTCAGGGACGTGATGCGAAGGTAGGCTTGTTTGTGCTCGGGCGGATTCTTGCACACTGAGGGTGAAGCGTTGTTTGTGGGGTCATCCCGCACTTTGTCACGGGACGCCGGCGGCTGGTCCGGTATAGCGACGCGGCCTTCAGCAGGGCTTCGTACAGTTGCCATGGCGGCAGCTTCGTAAAGTCGACGGGAGTTTTTGGCCGTCCCACGATGTGTATGGCGTCGGGCGGCATCTTAGGTACAGTGGACCGCATCTTCGCATGGGGCGGTGGAGGCGGTTTCAGGTCGTTGCGTGGCGGCGGCGCGTGCTGGGCGGCGCTCAGGTGCGGTGTCGTCTGCGGAGCGCCAGCCGTCGCCTTGCCTGGACGCGAAAACCGGGAGATGGCCGGCAAGAGCCGTCCAACCATTCTTGCGCCGAAATCGTGTCTCCTTCAACCGCAATCTCCACGTCGGTCGCGACTACTGGCAGGAGCGAGAGCCGCCGCGCAGCTGGCGAGCACGCCTATGCCTAGCGCGGCGGCACCGTGGTGAGGGTAGCAAATTCCTCGTAAAATCGCGAAAAAAGTGGTTCCCACCTTAACAACTGTTAGCCACTGGTTCCTGCACTTGGCAAGCTCGGTGGTGAGAAAGTTACTGTACTGTTCGGGGGAAAAAAGCACGCATCTCCACGAAGTGAACCATGACGAGTGGGCGAAACACTGGGGATCGTTCGGTGTTACCGTGAATCACCCGTGACATTGCCCACTCATGCATGTAAATGAGTGACAACGCGTGCGTATGTTTACACACACACGCGTATGTTTACACAACGCGTGTGTATATTTACGCGTTGTCATTTACGCTCCTGGTCTTTATGAGGTTCCTGCGCTCCGCTCCCACATCGTATATAAGTCGTGCCGAGTTCCGTATTACCTTTAGTTAACGCGCCCTGCCACGGTGGTCAAGTGGCTATGGTACTCTGCTGCTGATCCGGAGGTCGCGGGATCGAATCCCGGCCGCGGCGGCTGCATTTCGATGGAGGCTAAATGTTGAGACCCGTGTGCTGTGTGATGTCAGTGCACGTTAAAGAACCCCAGGGGGTCGAAATTTCCGGAGCCCTCCACTATCTCTCATAATCAGAGCTGGTTTTGGGACGTTAAACCCCACAAATCAATCAGTTAACGCGCACGCTGCGAATCATTATGGTTCAACTACGCACAAGAGAAATCTTCCACCGGCACTACATTGCAGGTCAAGATCCAACGCCTATATATACACGGGGTGGCCGGCGAACGGTTGTGCAGCGCGAGCAGTCGGTTTTAAATGCGAAGCACTTCTTAGCGAACTTCGGCGACTTTGAGCGTATCTATCTATCTATCTATCTATCTATCTATCTATCTATCTATCTATCTATCTATCTATCTATCTATCTATCTATCTATCTATCCGCCTACGATTTTGAGCTCTCCTGGCCGTTTCGTTAATGGGATTTATACGAAAGCTGGTATGCCACAACATGACTGCATGAAGAACATAAATGGCAAGTCATAACATGAAAATTATGACATGCATGTCATGAACGGCATGATTTACGTGCCACGGTCTTTGTGCTCTCCTGGCCGTTTCGTTAATGGGATCTATACTAAAATTGGTATGCCACAACATGACTGCATGATGAACATAAATGGCAGGTCATAACATGAAAATCATGACATGCATGTCATTAGCGGCCTCATTTACATGCGACGGTCTTGGTGCTCTCCTGGCCGTTTTGTTAATGGGGTGTATACGAAAATTGGTATGGCGCAACATAACTGCATGGCGAAGAAAATGACAGGTCATAATATGAAAATCATGACACTCATGTCATGGGGGGCATGATTTACATGCGACGGTCTTGGTCCTCCTGGACGTTTCGTTAATGGGATGTATACGAAAATTGGCATGCCACAACATGACTGCATGACGAACATAAATGACAGGTCATGACATGCATGTCAAAATCATGTCAAAATCATGACATGCATGTCATGAGCGGCATGATTTACATGCGACGGTCTTGGCGCTCTCCTGGCCGTTTTGTTAATGGGATGTATACGAAAACTGGTATGCCACAACATGACGATCATAAATGATAGGTCATAAGATGAAAATCATGACATGCGTGTATGAGCGGCATGGTTTACATGCCACTGTTTTGATGCTCTTGCGGCCGTTTGGTTAACTTCATATGTACTAAAATTGGTACAGCGAGAGAAGAATGCAGATCCATTTTACGTTCCTGATGCGTGCTTCGCATTTCCTTGATTCCCACTGAACGTGGGATCTGCCGTCTTTTTTCTCCTCACCATCACTTCCCTTTCCCACTCCTTGCTACACTGTACTGACGAGAGTATGCTGTGCTCTACCACCTCCCTTCCTTCTTTGCCTCCTCCCCACCCTCACATTATTCTTCCTTACCCTCACGTCCCTTTCCTTCCTCCTAACTCTCACTTTTCCTTCCCAGCATGCGCGGCTATGTCGAGGTTATGCCAGGTGGTGCGCCAGCTGTGGCGTAGCTGGTAGCTAGGCGACGCGCCACGAGGTGAGGTTTTCTGCAGCCGACACCCCGAACTAGAACGGCTCCGCTGTTTCCCTTTCATAAACGTTACTCCCCCTAGCGGGTTTCCACAGAACTCATTTGCGCATCTCGCAGACATTCAGACTTTCGCTGCCTTATTATAGCAGACAGACAATAAATCTACTTTTGGTTCTTCTAAAATAAAGGGACCGTAGCTGTCTGCTCGGCCCCTTTGAAAGCAATATATATATATATATATATATATATATATATATATATATATATATATATATATATATATATATATATATATATATATATATACTGTGCCTGTAACTGGACGGTGCGCCCCGCTGCTCCAGCCTAAGCGGTGATGATGAATATTTACAGGTGAGAAGATGAAGCAGACGAACAATGCTCACACATTTTCCCCGCGCGCCAAAGCGGCCAGCCTGGCCGTGCCTTAGACTGGGGAGATACGCCGAACGAAGCGCTTGAGACGCAAAACATGGACAATCTCTGAGCCACGGCAGCGACGGTCGGGAGAACCCTCAAGGGCAGTGATAAGATGGTTAGCAGGGGATGTTTGCTGAATAATTAGGTAGGGTCCGAGGAATCGCGACAGGAACTTTTCGCACAATCCGGTAACACGAGTGGGCGTCCATAGGAGCACTTCGTCGCCGGGATGGAAAGAGACGTCACGGTGAGTGCTGTCATAGCGCTCCTTGCGATCATGTTGACTGGCTTCTGTCCTGAGTCGAGCAAGTTGCCGACATTTTTCAAGGCGGGAGACAAACTGTTCAGGTATAGTTGCCGAACTGTCACTTGGAGTGTTGAGGAATGAAGCGTCGATGGTACAAGTCGGCGAACGGCCGTAAACCAGGTAAAAAGGCGAATACCCTGTAGTGCGTTGAGAAGCGGTATTATGGGCAAACGTCACAAATGGTAAGATTGTGTCCCAGTTGTCGTGGTTTCGTCCGATGTACATTTTAGATCATATCGATTAGGGTGCGATGGAATCGCTCTGTTATACCATTGGTTTGAGGGTGGTATGGTGGTGTCGTCTTGTGAACTGTGCTGCAAGTTTTAAGAACTTCTTCGATTACTGTGGACAGAAAAGTCTTGCCACGATTGCTTAGAAGGACGCGTGGCGCACCATGACGCAAAGACAGTGGCCTCGAGAAAGAAGGTGGCCACGTCAGAGGCACAGCTAGAGTGGAGGGTAGCGGTCTCTGCATACCGCGTCAGGTGGTCAACCGCTGTTACGATCCATCGACACCCTGCGGGAGTTACGGGAAGAGGTCCAACCAGGTCTATACCAACAATGGCAAAAGGTGCAGCGGGACATGGGATGGGTTGCAACAAGCCTGCAGGAGGCAAAGTTGGCTGCTTGCGTCGTTGACACAGTGCGCAAGAGGAGACGTACTTGGCAATAGAAGTGGAGAGGCCGGGCCAGAAGAAACGACTCCTAATGCGGTTGTACGTTTTGTAGAATCCCAAGTGACCAGCAGATGGGTCATCGTGGAAGGCGTCAAGGACCTGCATACGAAGAGAGCGTGGGATAACGGGCACCCACTGGTGTCCTTCATTAGGATTATAAACATATCGATGCAGGATGTTGTTGTCGAGCTTAAATTGCCTGAGTTGCCGGCGTGTTCTGGCATTTGGTGGTGGAGACTTTCCGCAAAGGCGTTGAATAATGCGGTGGCGATATGGATCATCCCGTTGAGAGGGGGCCAAGTGAGTGTAGTGATTGGAGGACAGCGTGCCAACAACAGCTAGTTCTGGTGACGTTAGGGGACTCGTAGCCTCCACATCGCGGGTCGAGCGTTGGAGAGGGTTGCTCTGAGTAGGTGGGAGTGGCAGGGGGCAACGAGAGAGAGCGTCGGCATCTTACAAATCTGGGCCAGATTTGTAAACAACGTCAAAAGTGTACTCCCGCAGCCGCAGCACCCACCGGCCGAGGCGTCCGGACAAATTCTTTAAGGATGACAGCCAGCATAAGGCGTGGTGGTCTGTAATCACGGTAAAATAGCGTCCGTAAAGATATGGGTGGAATTTTTGTACGGCCCAAATTACAGCCAAGCATTCTTGTTCTGTTATTGAGTAGTTCTGTTCAGCAGTCGTGAGAGCTCGGCTGGCAGAAGCGACGACTCTCTCCCGACCACGGTTATCATGCTGTAGAAGGACGGCACCGATGCCATGGCCGCTTGCGTCGGTGTGCAGACTAGTAGGAGAATTCTCATCGAAGTGACACAGGACAGGGTCGGATGTCAGCGCTTTCTTGAGCGTTTCAGTTTCAAAAGCGATGTCGCAGTCGTTCGTCCAAGCGAAGGCAGTGCCCGACGTAAGTAGCTTGTGCAGCGGTGACGCAATGAAGGCGAAATCGCGGATGAAGCGGCGAAAATGAGATGCGAGGCCCAGAAAACTTCGTAGTTGCTTTTGGTTTTCCGGGCGAGGGAAGCGTGTCACAGCAGCCACCTTCTCAGGATCCGGTCGAACACCATCTTTACTAACAAGGTGGCCGAGCACGATGATATTCTTTCTGGCGAAGTGGCATTTTTTGTGTTCAGTTGAAGGCCGGCATTAAAATGCATGTCAGAACTTCGTCCAGCCGCTCTAGATGCTGACGAAAAGTAGAAGAAAATATAACTATGTCATCGAAATAACATAGGCAAGTCCTCCACTTGAGGCCACGTAGAACTGTATCTATCATACGCTCAAACGTTGCGGGAGCGTTACATAAGCCAAATGGCATCACATTGAACTCATAGAGGCCATCGGGTGTTGCAAAGGCCGTCTTGTCCTTGTCCGCTTCGTCCATAGGTATTTGCCAATACCCTGATCGGAGATCGAGACTTGAGAAATATTCCGCGCCCTGAAGAGAGTCAAGGGCGTCGTCAGTTCGCGGCATCGGATATACGTCTTTTCGCGTGATCGTATTGAGTGCTCGATAATCAACGCAAAACCGTACCGAGCCGTCCTTCTTCCGGATCAAGACAACAGGCGACGACCAAGAACTGGACGATGGCCTAATGATGTCGCGTTTGAGCATGTCACTGACGTTGTCCTCGATGATTTTACGCTCTGCGGAGGACACGCGGTAAGGGCGTCGGCGGACAATCGAACCGCCCTCGGTTTCGATGCGATGCACCACGACGGAAGTGCATCCCAGAAGCTTCGAGTGGACGTCAAATGAAGTGCGGTGTTTTCGAAGTAGAGCTAACAGATCTTGCATTGAGGTCAGGGTTTATGGTGGTAGTTAACGCTACGGTCGTCGCGTGGTCATCAGTAGGAGTAGGCAGCGGTGGTGTACCTGTGTTAGGCGGCATCAGGGCAAGAGGTTCGGTGTCAGCAAAGCAGTTCACAACGGTACCTTGGGGCAGAACAAGGGGCCAAGAAGTGGGGTTGCGTGCAGTGACCAACGCTGTGCTGTCGTGAAACCGGACGGGGCTAGGTGCAATTACAAGCCCACCAGAAATACAGCGATCACACGGAACAAGGAACACGTCACCGTTAACGATGGTATCGGACGTCAGCGTTAGAACATTCTATTCGCCCGGAGGTACAGAACAATCGGCCACCGTGACAAAACGCAGACTGTGAGCATTACCACCAAGTCAGTCTCAGGGGTGCGAGCATTGTGTGCTGCTTGTGGCCGGGCATATACGGGACGTGGAAAGCGCGGGATATCGCTATCGCCGTGTGCCGGCCTCAAACAATGTGGAATGTGGTTCGGGTTTGTGAGAAGGCGCAAAGCCACGTGGTGGACATGCTGGGCAGGTGGCGACCATTGTGGAAGTTCATTGTACAGCTGGGAACGGGCTAGCTGGTAATTGGAAACCGGTTTGACGGGTGTTAGGCAGCATGTCCAGGAATGTATGCAGTCGCCACCTGGTTAGGTTGGCGCCCTCCCCCACGGCGTGGTGGGCAGCAAGCGTACCCTCTGTATTGTTCACGATTTTCTTTTGTTAGTGCGGGGTCGGAGTGTCCATCGCCGTTTGTGATTGGCTGTCGGGGATGCAGGGGCAGAGCAACCGCTGTATATAAGGTGGCTCCTCTTCCCTGGCATGAAAAGCGGAGGTTCAGGCTTCAGCCTGGACGGACGCTTTTTGGCGCAGTGGAATAAAACGTTCCCTTCAGCGGCCTGCGACTCTCACTTCGTGCTGCCAGCGTGCACTCGGGTCACCGAGGGGCGCCGACAACGGACCTTCCTTTTTCTAACTCACCAGATGAAAATTCCGTGTCTTTCACGTGAAGGACTCGTTGACGACAAGCTATCACTGCTGAAGCTGAAGAGAGGAAATCCCATCCTAGAATAAGTGTGTGAGTACATGAAGACAGGACAATAAACTGGATGTGGTGAAGCATGCCATCGATGAAAACTCGCGCTGTGCACACACCAACGGGCCGAATAAGAACTTCGTTAGCACATCGAAGAGGAGGTCCAGTATACGGCATCTTCACTTCTCTCAAACGCGAACATAGTTCAATACTAATGACGGAAAGCGCTGCACCTGTGTCTACCAATGCTTCAGCCCATACACCTTCAACACACACCAACAGTACATTTGAGGACCGCTGCGGAGGAGTTTGACTGAGTCCGAAAGATGCAGCTTTCCCTCCCGAAGCTGCACTGCTTAGTTTTCCGGTCGGTGGTCCGAGGACGAAGTAGCTGGTCGAAGGGGAGAAGAGGAGCGCCGCATCGGTGATGGAGAGCGACGACGCGAAAAGTGGGAAGGGCCGGCTCCGTTGAAACCCGGTGGAGATGGTGAGCGACGCTCGTAACGTTGGTATGGGCGACTATGTTGCGGAGGCAGAGCAGAAAACTCGTCCCTTTCATAATAGTCGTAACCCCGTCTTTCGTCCTGTTGACGGCGCCGGCAAAACCTCGAGATATGGCCACGGATCCCGCAGTAATAGCATACCGGTCGAGGTGGGCGCCAGACGTTTGGAGGTGGAAGTGGTGTTCGTGGTGAGAGAACATTCACCGAACCGTGCATTGTGGGCGCGTGGACGAGTGGCTGTGGAGGAGACGCGACGGCTGCAACCTGAGCATAGTTGGCGTCGGTAGGGGGTCGGTAGGGCGTTGGGGGGTGTGGGTAAGGAACTTGTGCGCACGTCATGGCAACAAGTTCTTCCCTGACAACGTCGCGGAGGCTGCTGCCAGGATGCGTCGTAACGGAGCTCATGTGCGCAAGACTAAGCCTGTGTCTGGAGTTCCTCGCGGATGATGGAACGGATTAGCGCCCGTAGCTCGCTGTCATTCGTGGCCCTCAGCTCAGTGTCAGGCTGCAAGCGGAGCAGATGAAGCTCGTCAAGGCGCTGACACGTAGCTACGATATCGGAAACCGTAGTCGGGTTCTTCACTACAAGGGCGTTAAACGCCGCAGCTCCAATGCCTTTGAGCAGGTGGCATACCCTTTCAGTCTCCGTGATAGCGGTATTCACACGGCGACAAAGGGCCAGGACATCTTCGATGTACGAAGTGTATGACTCGCCGGTTTGCTGGACACGCGCCGCTAGCTTCTTCTTTGGGATGTCTGATCGGATTGAGGGGCTCGCGAAGATCTGCTGTAGCTGTTGCTTAAAGGAGGCCCAACTCACGAAGTCAAGCTCGAGGTTAAAATACCATGTCTTGGCTACTCCTGTCAGGTAGAAGGCTACGTGAGTGAGCTTCGCAGGGTCGTCCCAGTGGTTGATAGCACTCACGCGGTCATACTGCTCCAACCAATCTTCAACGGCGTCACCACGAAGGCCAGCGAAAATTGGTGGATCCTTCTGAGGGGTGGTGACCCCGCACCTCCACCACTTGTGATACAACGTTCAGGCCGCGAGACTCTTCCTTTTTATTGTACGGAGACCGAGCCCCCTTGCTCCAGCCTAGACGGTGATGATGAATATTTACATGTGAGAAGATGAAGCAGACGAACAATGCTCACAGTATATATATATATATATATATATATATATATATATATATATATATATATATATATATATATATATATATATATATATATACTGCTCCGCGAAGCATTCTGCGCTGTGCCACGTCGACCAGGGTGGTATAACCAGTCATGTGCAGTGTCATGGGGAAATGCATCCAACAGTTCGAAGAATATACCTGTATTTCGATTTTGCTCGCACCACATCTGCTGAACAATCGAGGCTAAAAAATTAAGAAAATTGGAGAGTTAGTTTCGTCGTACAAGGAATACTGACAAAAGATCAACTCCAGCTCCTGTCAATGTGATGACGCAGAGCTACATTTGACTTGCCCAGAAGGAAGGTGGGCCCTTTCGTACAAAATAGAGGGGGACTGGGTCCCCGGGGCTTCTCCTAACTTAATGACCTGCGTGGTGTGGCCTGTCGAAGTTCAGAAGCGTCAGCCTCGAGTAAAAAAAAAAAATTGATGCAGCAAGCTCTGAAACAGTTCGCATCGAGGAAGACATGCTACTCTTAAACAATTTGATGATAATAGACTCGGTGACCACCCCCCAACACCCGCCGAACACGCCGGCCCGCTCGCACGCCCGCTCAACCTGATGCCCTCCCCCACCACCACGGAAAGAAAGAAAATTTTCCCGTCTAACCAAGAACTTTGCCCCTCGCGTTCTTATAACACCATGGGTAACGCTTTCCTGTGTTGTCGATGTTGTCATCTTACTTTCCGGTTATATTACATTTCATATTCTGACAAATGTATTTGAACAGTAGTGACGATTTCATGCCCAACTTGCCGTTTCTTGTGTATGGATTAAATTGACTGGCACTTCGATTAGAGCTGTTGGCGATTGGATTAAACATGGTGCATTTGGATTAAACTCACTGGCACACGGCCTGTTTGCGCTGGCGCTTGGATTAAGTATGTTGGCGCTCGGATTAAGTGTTTGGCGCATAGATTAATTAGTTTGGCGTTCAGATTACTTATGTGGCGTTCAGATTAATTTATCTCACACTTGGATTAAAGTGAGCGGGAAAGCCGTAGTATATCGCGTTGCTTCTGCTTCCCCGCTAGACATTCCGCCCTGACTTAATCGCGAGCTTCGGCACGTGAAGGAGCGGAGCTGTGGGCGTTGTGATCGAGAGATTCGCGTGGCACCGATGAGCCACACGCGGCGACCGGCCCCCAGAAGAATGGAGCTCACTCGTGGCGTCTCCCGAAAGTAAGCAGGTAACGGGAGTGAACAGTTAGCACACGCGTGGAGGTGAGGCACATGGTCCGACGAAGTGCGCGTGCACGAGTGCGCCGGGCAAGGCAGGTGCGAGCATGGCGCCGCTGTGCATGCCGTGGTCGTGTATAGGCGAGCGTACAAGTGCAAGTGAGCACGGCGAGCATGGCGCCGCTGTGCATGCCGTGGTCGTGTATAGGCGAGCGTACAAGTGCAAGTGAGCACGGCGTGATGCGCCGTACTACTCTAGCCGTACTCCCCGGAGCACGGTCGACGAGGGTCAATGCGCGATTGACGGACTGATGGGAATCGATGAAACTTATGTTCAGCCGTACATCTCCTTGCGCGAGATTTCAGGGGCGAAATTCTGGCACCATGGCGACAAAACCTTGCCTTCTGATAATACGACGATAGAGAGCAATTCGACGTCACTCCCGCGCCTCACGGACACTCTTAAGTCTAAACTGATGATCGATTTATGGTGTTCTACGTCCCAAAACCACGATACGATTATGAGAGACGCTGTAGGGGAGGGCTCCGGAAATTTCGACCACCTGGGGCATTTTAACGTGCACTGGCGTCGCACAGCACACGGCCGTCAGCATTTCGCCTCCATCGAAACGCAGCCGCCGCGGCCGCGATTCGCTCCCGCGACCTTCGTTCGGATCAGCAGCTGAGTACCATAGCCACTAGACCACCGTGGCGGGGCCTCAAGTCTAAACTACGGCGACTGAACGGCCAGATCAGACGATTAAGAAAATGACGCTCGAGCGGCAATTTTGCGTGTATTTTGGTACCTGACGTCATGACAACTTCACGTATACTGCTGCACGAAGTCACCAAAATTTGTACTGTAGCTTGACGTCACTCTAGTGTCGGCGTAAGTATATGTGTGCCACGCGAAATCGAGTGTGCTGTCAAATTAAAATATCTTATCAGCATTTGCTATAAAGCTTCAGACTTGCTCAGAGCTGCCTCTGCATACAGATTTGTATGGTGGAGTAAACTCAGCTTCTAAAATTGGTGTCAGTACCCTTTAATGTAGATGAGCGGCCACAAAATGTGGCCGGTCATCCTGGATCCTTAATGTGTCCATGTGGCAAATTAGTGAGGTCACCTTATTGATGAACGCGCCGCGGTGATCTGGTGGTAAAATGCTATGGTATTTGACTGCTAACCCGAAAAGTAGCGGGATCAAATCCCGGCCGCGGCGGCCGCATGCCACGACATTTCCGGAGCCCTCCGCTACGGCGCGTCTCATAATAAAATCGTGGTTTTGGGACGTAAAACCGCAGAGATGATGATGATGATTATTATTATTATTATTATTATTATTATTATTATTATTATTATTATTATTATTATTATTATTATTATTATTATTAGCTCATTAATGAAAGACATATCGCAGCTTTTCAGATATGCCGATTTCATCAGAGCTGAAGAGGAGTACTTCGTGCATGTGCGCTGCACTTTCGATCCAAACAGCAGATATGAAAAGGGCCATTTTAAAGAGAAAAACGATCACGATAGCGATGACTCGGAAACAGGCAACTTTGTTCTCTTTTTGCCTCGTTCAAAGAAGGCTGGCAACGGGAAAGTGTGGAGGAGTCGGAAGTGGCACAATGCAAGATTATAATTATCTCAGTCAATCTTCAAGCGCTCAGGCTCCGAGGAAGCAAGCCTTCATTTGCTTCAGCTATATCGGACACTGCGTGCCACTGACTGAAGCCGGCTGAACCGTTCCACGGGAGTCGCAAAAAAAAAAAGAAAGTAAGAAAGAAAGAAAGAAGGAAAGAACGTTGCTTACTAATTAGGCCACTCCTATCCTCCGTTTTCGTCTGTTCCGGCCATAATCGGTAACAGAGCGGGGGAAACAAGGCAGTCGCAGTTAAATTTCCTCGTGTTCTTTGAATTCGTGGTGTGAGAGAACAACAGCAACGAAAGAAATGTCTCAAATCAGTCACAGGGCACCGACAAACACTTGACCGAAAAGCGTTCGCCATTCGGGCCGGTGCTAAATGCCAACTCGCACGCAGCCAAGCAGCGGCCCGCTTTCGACGGCATCTGCATTATATACGCGTACTATGTCCGAACAGGCTCGATACAGATCTCGACTGGAAGCACTAACGGTGCCGCTCGCGCAGAATCGGCTGTGCGCTCAGTGCGCGTGAGGACCGCCTCGTTCCCTCCTAACCAAATTCAGCTATGCCGCTAGCGCTGCGCGCTCACTTCCGGAAAGGAAGGATTTAGCTTCCGGACCTCGCTTCGACGGAACTGTGCCACCTGCCACTGTTGCTGTAATTGCCGCGCCAGTCTTCCCCGGCTTGATTCACTTTAGTTGTATACGGCCCTGACTGCACTGTGCTAACAGCGACATAGACGATAAGGGCAAGAACAACAACAAAACCGAAGCCCTCGGTGTAGCTATACTCTGCAGTAACGCGGAACAGAAGCGATGGGTGCGCGCACAGACGAGTTCTTCGATACGTTCTAGCTGCGATACGGCAATGTTTTATGCCGACGTCCTTTGAGAAGGCTGCGGACACAGGAGAGGGTACCTCAGTTATGCGGAACCACTGGACGAGCAGAGCCAACCATGGCAAATCAGTTCGGCGGAAACCCGTAAGGTAGAGTAATGTTTATGAAAGAAGAATTAGCATCCACCCACCCGTTTGTAGCACAAAGCTACAAGGAAATCCGTACGTTATTTCTCAGTCTCAGAATCCGTACGGATTTCCTGGTAGCGTTGTGATAGCCCCAACTCTCAACGCTTCTTTCTACTAGCGAAATTTGGGCCCCAGCGGTTCCCCTTTTCCTTATTATTTGCATGGGGACGGCCTCGACGCTGAAGCAGCTTTGATGCCTCTGGGTAGCATACGAGGGTTTATTGAGTCGAGTAAACTGATGGTGCCTGTGGTTGTGAAAACGTGACACGTCTACTCCCAAGGTAATGAATACACTCTTAGCACGGTAACCTCTAGTTTATTTTATAGGTACACAAAAATGTGAAAATATGCTCCTTTACTAAAGGTTAAAGCACTTTAACCTTGAGTAAAGGAGCGTATTTTCACATTTTTTGGGTACCTCTAAAATAAACTAAAGGTTACCGTGCCAGGAGTTGGGATTGTACACGTGCTTAAGTACCGAAGGAGAAGCATATAGGTTTGCCATTCGTCAGGAAGAGCGATGAAGCCGGATTAAATACGCACTGCGCATGATGCACACAAAATAAATGTGTATTCGTTTTGCTCGATGTTTGGGAACTTGTTTCTGGAAGATTCATTCCCTCTTTATAGGGTGTGTGTTGTAAAAATGCAGTCATTCAGCTGCTAAGGTACATGCGGCCGTCTTCGTATTTGACGGCTCTATATACCCAAGAATGTAGGCGAGAGAACAACCGACGCCATAACCCGGTTGGTGGCACATCGCATGCGTGTTGTGGAAGATCCCTCCGACATCATCATTTTCCATCGGCATACGTTTTCCGCTTTTCATTTAAAATAGATAGAGCTCCCCTGTGCTTTCCTTGGCTTCATTCATTATGAATATCTGCTGATGACCCGAAAGGCGCGGGTTCGATCCCGGTCGCGGCGGTCGTACTTTCGATTCGGGCGAGATGCTAGGACACCCGTGTACTTATTAATTTAGGTGCATGTTAAAGAACCACGGGTGGTCGGAATCAATCGGTATTCCTCCGTGAAGGAGGTCTCCCGATTAATTGTAATAATATCCTCATAATCAAATCGTGGTTGTGGCGCGTAAAACCTCCAAAATTATTATTTTCTAATTGCGTAGTTGTGACACAAAAAATCGCATGTGCCCTGGTTTCTATTCTTGTCATCCATTTTCCATAAACATGTTGGTACGCTGACTGAAAAAAAAATACCAACGGTGTAAGCACTTCAATTTGAAATACATTGCCTATACGTCCTTATTTAGCGCGTGACATGCTTGCAGCATTTGAACAGAACGTCGACCAAATCGATTTTGGGCACACCGCCGTATACGCCAAACGTGTTGTTGTTGTCATTGTCGTCGAAATCCTTCGTTGTGGTTGTCGTTTCTGCTCACTGAGCCCTGCTTCCTATAGGCGAAAGCGCGTGCTTTGCGAGCAAAGAGAAATTCCGTATACGGGAAGCTGGCTCCTAATTCAAAATACGCATTTCAATCCTAATGCCACAAAGTTCTGGAGTAGTCATTTCTGACATGACCATTCGTGACATATGTAAGTCTAGACAGTGTGAGTGAACGGAGTAGAAGAAAAACGCTAAGTGAAAGCACCATCGGAGGTGTTAGAAATTTCTGAGTTAATTATTTTCGTTTATATATATATGACCGTATATGAACGCGCATACAGCAGTATATGCACAATACAAGAACAAAAAGCATACCTGCAACAGGAGAGCTGTAGTGCAGTGATCCCACGGGATATAAACTTCGATTTTTGAATACGTTGCTCGCATTTTGCGAGATTGGCTGATAACTTAATTACAAAGCAGTAATTCATTCAGCCCCTGAAACGCGCGTTTAAGTGTACTTACATAGCGCATCGGCTGTGAAAAAAGGCTGGAGGTGTACTTCGGGAGAAAAAAGAGCTTTAGCAATGGAGGCGTGCACACGAAGAAAAAAGAAACAATACAAACACAGGGGAATACACTAATCCAAAAAGTGCAAAAAGCGCAATGATACAAAAGCTTGTCATAAGGAAACTAAAAGATATGAAGTAATGAAGAGAGGCAACGCGATAGAGATGCGGAAAAGGAAGCTTAACTTGTTCGTAATCGCGTACAAAATAGTAAAACCTGCAACAACGTGTTTTACGACGACGCGACCAGCAGTGGTTGTTCTACTTCTTTAATATGGGCCGAGTTATTTTGAAACTGGGAGCTTAAGGCCTAGTGCAAATGCAGAGACAGCGCTTATTTGCGCAGTGCGAGGAGTACCCTCCAAATGACGGCATAATTAACTGTCTGGCTGTTACAAGACCGTCATTCAAGCGTCACCGCCGCGTAATCGGTGAAGGGAATGACAGCAATTTCGGCCATTCCGTACGCAATCAGACACAATGAGAGGGTCGGAGACGTGTTTGCGATAACAAAACAACAAAGTTTAATCTATAGCGATAGGGTAGCCCAAGAAATACAAGGCAAAAGCACTTGAACCGACTAACAATTAAGCACTTATCAGCGATCAAGGGGCTTTTCAAAACAATAGCATGGGAAAATGACAAACTAAGGAAAAGAAACAGCTAACAGCCAGTAGGGCAATGTGAACAACACACAGGAGTAAACTTCGGAATTATCTGGTAGAAGGTGATCTGATGTGGTGAACTTGTACTCAGTTCACACCTTCTCCTTCCTTCCACTTCTTCACTTCCTCGTGCAGCCGAGCTCCTCCAGCTGACGTTGCTGCTGTGGAGAAGGATGGGTGGAAGTCTCCCCCCTACTGCCTGTCCATCGTTGGTGGTGTTGTCTCAACTTGAAGGATCGAGACGAGCCTTTTTTTCACACGAGCACAACTTTACTTTTATATACAAGACGGTACATACACATTGACGGACAGTAGCCTCGGTTGGCAGGACTTCGGTGGTACCATCGGTTGGTAGGGCTTAGGTGGAACCATCACTTCCATTCGGCAGAGCCGACCCCAATGCATAGCACTGCTCCTGCGACCAGAACCACCACCCGGACTCGTGCTAGATGTCCTCTCTAGCACTATCCGCTCCGTCGTCCTCACCAACCTTCGGCCTTCCAACCTTCTGACCACCTTCAGCCCTCCGACTTCGCTTACAACCGTGCTTCAAGCCAACCCTGACAGGGATGAGGGGCCACCTTCTAAACACTGGTTGCTCCGCCCCTGACTCCCTGACAGCAAATCACAATCTTTCACACTTTCACGCCAAACCCCTTGCAAAGTGCCAAACACCCTGCAGAGGGCCAATCACCTTGCAACACACGGACATAAAACAAACAGAACCCCGCATAGCAACTAGCACACCGAAAGGAACATGGAAACACACACGCACAACCATCCACACTGACAACAAAAAGACAACCCGTGAATAATAAATAAACTTGCCTCCAATCTGCCCCTTGCTCACATGTGTTTTTAATAAAGACGCTCCATGGGGTGCGATGGTGCCAAACCCCAGCCTAACCAGCTGGTGACTACAGACATTCCTCGACAGGCTGTCTGAACTACAGGTTTCCCTGGGGCTGCCAAACACCTGTCAAACCTGTTTCCAGTTGCCAGGTAGCCTGTTCCCAGCTGTACAACGAATTCCAACACTGGTTGCCTCCTGCCCCGCATGTTCGCCACGTGGCTGCGCGCCTTCTCCGGCGTTTACTCGACCATCTCGGGCTACCGTAATTTCCGTCTTTTTCCGACGACCTTTACAACAGGAATCTAGTTTAGAACAGCTAATACAAGTTCAGGGAGAAAGTTCAGGAGTATAAACAGGTGATGACATACGTGATGATGACCAGCGGCGTTGGAGGGCCCTCGACGATCGGGTGCGAGAAGTCCGTAGTTCTGGCACAGCTTCGATGTCGACGGAGTTGCAGCGCCGATGTTTCCGAGCAGCTAGTGCTTGAAGACAATCTCGGGCAGGTTGATCTAACTCGAGACGAATTTCCGATGCCTACGTTGTAGACGGTAAGCGCGCGTCTCAAGTAGACGAAACTGCTAAGGTTAGGTGGCCAGCCGGTACAAAGCTACGCTAATAACTTCTAGAGTGATACGCGATGATCGGCTTCTATGCCATGACAGGCAAGCGACTAGAACCCTGTGCCCATCAATACTCCGCGCTAAAATACGCTCTTGTGCCACCGGTTCGCTGTCTGCGGAATCGGGGCGTGTTTATAGACAGTAGGGAGTTTTAGCGTGTCCGGTAAAACGTACACGCAAAGGCGTACCGGATAACGTATAACGTTGTTTTTTTTATAGTCGAGTGGCGCCACCTATGCGTAATAAAAAGAACAAGCAAGACCGTGGGATCTATGTCCTCCGAAATTCCGGCGGCCACTCTCTAAGCCTACAGCCTCGACAATTTGAGTGTCGCGCTCAGAAGCGGTGCCGAATTGTCACGGATGCTTTACTGTCGAAGCTTCATGATACAAAACTAAAGCAAATACAACCATCAGTTAGTAACTCAAGGGCTACAGAGCGCGCGACGACCACTCGAAAGAGTCGAAGCGGAAGGCGTACGCTCCGGGTGGTCGGCCATGTTTGCGCATGCGCTGTTTACACCCGGTATACCGCTCTACGGAAAGTGCTTTGCGTATTGCGTGTTACCGAACAAACTAAAACTCCCTAGTTACTCCAGCATTGCATTTTTAGCTCCGCCCAAAAATATACCTCTCGCAATTCGTGCACGGGAGGGAGCGACATGGTGTGGTTATGACCTCTGCCGGCCCTTCTTCTCTCTGTCCCTTTAATTCTCCCACCCCTGAGTGCCTCGGTTGAGGTGTCCTCATTGAGAGACAGTTACCGTGCACTCTACACCCTATTTTCTTCACTTGCTTAAATAAATAGAATCTCTCTCCTCTCGTGGTCGCCGAGTCGACATCTTCCTTCATCTCTCCTGATTGACAGGCCCTAAGTGCTCGATGACCGGGGGGGGGGGGGGGGAGGGAGGGGATGGTGCGCTTTGCCGGCCATAACAAAAAACTGTCGCGGCTACGCATTAGTCGTCTACCTTTGCGCCGAGAGGCCGCCGACAACACAAAAGCGCACTGTCCACGCGTTGTCAGTGTCCACGGAACGGTGCCCCACTGTGCGTACCTGCAATGCAGACCCGAAGCACCGCGTCGGCGGTATTCCAAGAATCACGCCGATGGCGCCGGTGAGAAGGCACCAAGTCGTTGTTTCCCAGCTCGGAAAGCGATCTCCTCCCGGTTTTCTTCGGAAGGGGTCGAATAGCTTCTGACGTCGCATGTGCGTGAATACCGCGAATCTACAATTAGTCCGCCCAGAGGCAATGTCATTTTGTGACACTGGCTGTGCCCGACTTGTCCACATTTCTCGCTGGCTTGTTCACTATAGCATTGTTATGTGAACGAACGGCAGAGTTATGGCTATCGACGTCACTGAGTAGCACTTTGGATGGTGCCAGGCGAGGACCAGCCGATCCGGAGGAGAATCAGGAGACTCAATGTATCGGTTCTTTTTGTTTCTTCTTTTTTAAAATCCCGGCTGAATGCGTTGTTGACGCGATCGGTCTGCTTGCTCAAGAGGTATCTGAGATAGCTCGTAAGTTCGCGTCTAAAAAAATATCGTATGTTTATTGCGTTCATAAGATATTACTCGATATCACTGCCCGCATTCGCAAAAAAAGAAAGAAAGAAAGAAAAACAAAAGCTGCATTACGCTATAATTATTCGCAAAAGCCTATTGTTTATGCTGACTATAAGTGAAAGCGGTCGGCCGTAGGCAGAGGTCACTCAAGAATGACGTGATTTGTGAACTGAGCTCGAACGACTCAGAATCACAGAGTGGTCGCGCGCGTGCTTGTGTACGCTTCACCAGAGCACACGGCCACAACTGCGTGCATGAGTGATAGCATAGCAAGCGCGTCAGTTAATGGCAGGCGCTGAAAGTATCTTGAAACGTGCATGTTTCGTTCTTGCAAGCCGTCACACCGAGTGGCCTATACTAGCAATAATGGCGGCGTACAGAAAGCTGCAGACGCGCTTAGGTTCTTCGTCGAAGGAAGAATTGGGTTGTATTCCTAAAGCTTTCTGTTCACAAATTGCGTTGTTTTTGCCTGATCACCTTCGCTGACAGAACACCCAATATCAGGAAAAGCAGGCCTAAAAATTTGTTGTTATAGCGTAAGTAAGATTGTGCGTGCGCGCGTGTTTGGGGGGAGGAGAGAGAGAGAGAGAGAGAGAGAGAGAGAGAGAGAGAGAGAGAGAGAGAGATTCGTTATCATCTCATCGTGATGGCCATTGTAGGTCGACCACTTACGAAGTGCCTTCGAACGAAATATTTTGCGTATGCATGCTTCCCCGCAATCCCAAGAGCCTGACGATGACAGGCAGAACGAACAGAAAAATGTCATAGACAATCACAATATACGCCCGTCTTATTTTTCGCTTGGGCGCAGAATGGTGAGAAGGGAGGAACGGGAGGGGGTCAACCAAACGCGCGTCCGGTTTGCTTCCCTACTGTTTTCATCGATTCAGCGATCTTTTCATTGACTCAAGCCCCCATCTTCCCCTGAGCTTCTCTTCTAGTTTGAATGCCTACTTGTAGTTATCGTAGGCACCACGGAGACGACAGTGGTCTTGCTTCTGGTGTAAAGCCCGACAGAAGGTAACACTGACGAGTACTAAATGTCCTCGAAAACGTGGCTAGCGGTAGCGGTTTCCGAAGCGGCAGAGCAGCAGTGTGATGACCTTGGACACGGCAGAAATATCTAACACGTGCTCTTAGGTTGTCAACGGTGACGTATGTTGTAATTGGAGGGTCTCTAGCGATGAGTCGAGGTGCACCGTGGTAGTCCTAAACACTTGCGTAGTGCCTGCCTTTGCCAAGTTCAAGGGTCTTTCAAGTGTTCCGCCAAGCTAAAACGTAAATATCGCAGAAAACGCTTTGCATATACAGCATGAAACGGATGAACGTGCTTCAAGATTTTCTGCAAATGAACCTCACTAGATAGAAAGCAGCCTTCTCATCAGGTAGACGCTGTGGGGACTCCACGAAAGGTACCTGTGAACAATAACACGTAAGAAGTGAATAGACTTCTGGTATGAGACATTCTGATCATTGATAAAAAGGAAGTATGGTTCCATAGCCTTACGAGTAGACGCAACTAACACGCACTTCTCGGTGGGGCACAGTGTCCTCGTTTGCACAGATATGAACAGGTTCCTAAAATTTTGGCCACCTGGGTTTTTTAACATGCGATGATAACGCACAGCACATGGACCTCTACAGCATTTCACCTTCATTTGAATGCTGCCGCCAGCGTGAATTGAAACGTGAACTATTTTGGGTAAAAGCTCACCAAGGCCGACCACAGCAAAGTTATAGTGGCGCTCATACTTCCGCCTGCGGGACTCCACTATAGTAGTTGGCAGTGGGACCACCCTCTGTCTGCACAAAGAAGGGCCTTTTATCAAATAGCCGTGCGCCCATTGTAAAATTCGACCACCGATTTCGACATTCTCCAGTTACTCGAGAGTGGCGTCATGCGTGACATTATCGTACGCCACTTTACATCAAGAAATCAAGAAATAGTGCCGGCGATATACACTTTACGCATTTTAGTTCCTGGACGAACGCTGTGAGTTCAGCAACACAGTCCATTAATGACTCGTCCCGTGGCCGGAGCCTGTTATGAAGTACGGATAACCACTGCAGCGCTCAAGATGCCATTCTAGGCATCATTTCTATTATTTTCCTTCACAACTTGCCAGGGCGACAATGCGAAATGATGCCAAATCAAATGGCGACTTTCCTAGATTTCAGGGGCGGCATATAAGCTGACTTATCTTTCACTGCGGGGGACAATGCCCGTATATGCCACGGGTGGTTGTAGCAGTTAAGCAGGTCTCCCCTGTCCTCTTGTCGTAAGTGACTCCCCTGTCCTCTTGTAAGTCCTCTTGGCGTAAGTGATTCTGTCTGACCCGGGCGATGATGACCGTCGAGAAGCAGCCAAAGAAGCGCCTAGTTCTTTCATTGTGAAGTTGGTATCAAGTTTCTAGGACTCTGGTCTCAGCGAAAACACTCAGATATGCGGCGTTGGTTACGGCGTATCAATTTCCGCACAAAATATCATCATCATCATCATCATCAGCAGCAGCAGCAGCAGCATATTTTAGGTCCACTGCAGGACGAAGGCCTCTCCCAACGATTTCCAATCCACCCTATCCTGGGCGAGTTGATTCCACTTTATGCCCGCAAAACTTTTTAATTTAATCGCTCCATCTGACCTTTTGTCTGCCTTTGTTGCGTTTTTCCATCCCGTCGCTCTTACTATCTGTTATCATTCCTCCTCATGACATATCCGGCCCAGGTCCACTTCTTTCTTTAATTGATATAATGCCATCAGCTACTCCTGTATGTTCCCTGATCCATTCCACTCGTTTTTTATCTCTTAGCGTTACACATATCATTTTTCTTTCCATTGCACGTTGCGTGCTCTTAGTTTCATCTCTAGTATTTTCGTTATCCTTCACGTTTCTGCACCGTACGTTAGTACTGGGAGAATGCATTGATTGAATACTTTTCGCTTTAGCGACAGCGGCAAGTTTCCAGTCATGATTTCGTAATGCCTTCCGAATGCGCTCCAGCCCATCCATATTCTACGGAGAGAGAGAGAGAGAGAGAGAGAGAGAGAGAGAGAGAGAGAGAGAGAGAGAGAGAGAGAGAGAGAGAGAAGACTTTATTGTACAGATTGGGCCGGAAGTTGGACCGTGGTGGCCTCAGGTGGCAGCTCAGTCTCTGGACTCGGGCGGCATCTTCGGCTTGCCAGACGGCCCAGGGCTGGTCGTTCAACTCCGAGCTTTTGAGGTTACGGAGAATTTTCTTTTCAAAGCTAGGCGCCCCTGTTAGTAACTCTCCCAGGAATATGTATTCGTTCACACATTCTAAGGGTTCACTGTTAATTTTAAATTCCTGTTCTTTAGCTAGGCTATTGAGCATAACTTTGGTCTTTTGCCTATTCATTTTTAGTCCAATTTTAATACTTTCCCGGTTTAGGTCATCAATCATGTTTTGTAGTTCGTCTCCATTATTGCTAAAGAGCACAATGTTGTCTGCAAATCTTAAATTGCTGAGATATCCTCCGTCTATTCGAATTCCCTTTTCTTCCCCGTCTATACGTTTAAACACTTCCTCTAAACATGCAGTGAATAGCATCGGGAAGATCGCATCTCCTTGTCTGACACCTCTCTTGATCGGGATTTCTCTGCTTCTCTCATATAGGAGTATTTCTGTGCAATCTGTGTATATGTTGTTTATGGTTGGCACGTAAACGCCGGTACCCCTTGCCGACGTAAAGCTTCTAGAACTGCTTGTATTTCTATGGAGTCAAATGCTTTCTCGTAGTCTATAAACGCTATATAAAGAGGTTTGTTATATTCAGCGTACTTTTCAATTATTAGGTTGATAGCATGGCTGTGGTCCATTGTTGAGTAACCTTTCCTATAACCAGCTTGTTCTCTTGGTTGGTTAAAGTCGAGTGTTTCTCTTATCCTAGCAGAAATTACTTTCGTAAACAGCTTGTATATTACTGGGAGTAGATTAATTGGTCTGTAATTCTTTAACTTCTTTATGCCACCTTTCTCGTGGCTTAGGATTATATTAGTGTTTTTCCAACTGCGCGGTGCACTACATGTCTTGATACATTTCGTGAAGAGCGATGCAAGTTTTTCAAGGACAATCTCTCCTCCGCGTTTGATCAAGTCGGCTGTTATACCACCTTAACCAGTTGCATTACCGCGGGACATGCCTTTGGCGTATACGTGAAAACCATAAATAACATATACAAAGATTGCACAGCCACACTACTCCTACATTAGAGAAGCAGAGAAATCCCGATCGGGAGAGATGTGAGACAGGGAGATACGATATCCCCTATGCTATTCACTGCATGTTTAGAGGAAGTCTTTAAACGCCTAGACTGGGAAGGAAAGGGAATTCGAATAGACGGAGAATATCTAAGCAATTTAAGATTTGCAGACGACATTGTGCTCTTTAGCAATGATGGAGACGAACTACAAAACATGATTGATGATCTAAACAGGGAAAGTATTAACATTGGATTAAAAATGAATAGGCAAAATACCAAAGTTATGCTCAATAACCTAGCTAAGGAACAGGAATTTAAAGTCAACAATGAAACCTTACAATGTGTAAACGAATACGTATACCTGGGACAGTTAATAACAGGAACTCCTACCCAAGAAAAAGGAATTCTCCGTAGAATAAGGATAAGTTTCTCAAGTATAATGTCTCCTCCGTCTTTGATGAAGTCGGCTGTTATGTCGTTTTCACCTGCTGTTTTACCGCGGGACATCCCTTTGACAGCCTTTTTGACTTCGTCAGCGGTTATACATGGGATTTCAGTGTCCTCCTCTGATTCTATTTCTTTTAAGGTTGTATGGTCTGTCCGAGAGCTGTACAGTTCAGAGTAGAAATCTTCTGCTACCTTTACTATTTCGTTGGAATTGTTGATAACGTTACCTTGTTTATCTTTTAGCGCATGCATTTCGTTTTGTCCTAAGTGCAGTTTCTTTTTGACCGATTTAATGCTGGTGCCTTTCTCTACTGCTTTCTCTATTTCTCTCATGTTAAAGCTTCTCACATCTCTTTGCCTCGCTTTACTTATCAGTTTTGATAGTTCTGCGAATTCTATTTTATATTTTGACAAAGTTACTTTCATTTGTTGGCGTTTTTTTTATTAAGTCATTGGTAGATTGGGACAACTTATTTATTACTTGCTTTGTTGCCTTACCCCCGACTTATATAGGCCAACAAAATATATGCCGCCTCAAGTTGTGTCCGGCAGTGATGTACGGCTAAAGCCTTGAAAGGACGTAGAGTTGCTGTGGAGCCGAGCGCAAGCCGCGAAACGGGCTCCAGATGCTCGACAGTCGCGTGCGAGGATCCAGTGACTAGCAGAAGGATTCCAGCACTGTTCCGAATCGTGCAAAATGCCTTGGTCTCCATCGTGTGCCGTAGCTCCTTTCCGCTCGTCGGCGAGGTGCACATAGTTTCTCCAGTTCTACAATATAAACGGTTCACTGTTAACGTGAGCAAGCAGGAAACTTCCTTCATCGCCTCTGTATGCGAATACAAAGGATCTGTTCGTCTAAATGTGACATTTCTCTTCACACAGCATTCACTTGTTGATTTCTGAGATTCGGAGTTTCGGATAGGTTGTTTGCGTCTGTAATGTAGCTGTGGCTCGGTTCAGGTCAGTGATTGTGGAGAGTAAAATATTTTGTTTAGATTGCTACACATTACGGGCTCAAGGCTCAAAATAGTTCATGCGCTTCGGCGGTTCAAGTAGTTAATTGTTCCAGCAAATAGTGCATATTCGCAAAGGCGTCATTAATAATTTAACGCGATCGGCCAGTGGCTAATGCCCAACGCTTATTACAGACAAAGAGCCTCGTGACGTGGCGAGTTTTTTTTTAACGTTCGCTGGCGGGCTAGGTAGCAACGCATAGCTTCGTAAGTATAACAGCGCAAACGCGTAACTCGAAAACCGAGAAGACACTGGACATAGTGCCGACTTCAGTTATTTTTGGTTTAGCTTGCATACATTTATGGAATACCCCATCGGTATCAAACAAGATGTTGCCAAAGAGGAAAAACGAAGGAACAAATAAGAGAACGCCTCCAAAATCATGTGCGCCGCCACGTCATCAACTTCCAGATCAAACATTCGCTTTTATCTAATAACAACAATTCATGTTTTTTTTGTTATTAGCAAAATTGAAGGACTGCTCACACGCGATGAACCCGCTTTGTCAATTTCCTGAGCTTCAGTGATCTCACGTGCCGTTTTATCCCTGCATCTCGTTCACTTTCTGTCATCACATAGGAAGTGGATGACGTGGTTGCGCATACGGTATTGGAGGGGATTTCTTGTTTGTTCCTTCGCTGTTTCTTTTTGGTGCTATCTTGTTTGACATTAATGAGTAATTGCCATAAATATGCAAGCTGACCCAAAAATGAACTGTTAGTTGTGGTCGGCATTGCCCTGTGCCTTCGTGGTTCTCGTGATGCGTGTTCGTGTTTTTTTTTCTTTTTTGCTGTAAGCAACTTTTAGCCACTGTCCCTTTCATTTGTAATCATCTCGTTCATTATCATCATTGTAAATCATGTGCCCTTATCATCCACCTTCGCACTAGCAGCCTTAAAAGTATAGAGGCCTGCATTCACACAACGGTTCATTGAAGAACGCGGTCGGCCAGCCGTGATAAAAAGCGTATTATTGGCAAAAACCATCAAAGTATAGACATGTCTATTAACCAAGGGTTTACTCATGGGTCCGCCCATGAGTATGCCATGTTGTGTATGGCATGCCTAGTTAAGCAAAACGCGCTACCCGAATGACAAAGGACCCGCACAATTCACCTGTTGTGCCACGACCGTTTATTTTTTTTTTTTGTGCGTGTTCTTTGTCGCTACAACATCTCTCTCCACACAACACGCATGCAACAACGTGTCACTCGTGCCAAAAACCGGGATTTGTAGCTTATCAGCACACTGCTGGTGGATTGCGCCGTGCGTATCTTTATGGTATGTCGACAGTTCCAACCGACTATTGCTAACATGCTTTCCGGTACCCTTGGTAGGGCGCTTCTGTGAAACTCCTGGCTCAATGTGGAAGCTCTAAAACAACTTATAATAATAACTGATGGGGCCTTATACGGGCGTAAGCCATAACATGATTATGAGGCACGTCGCAGTAGAGGGCTGCGGAAATGTCCACAGCTGGGGCTCTCTAACGTGCACTGACAGCACACACTGCACAGGTATCTGCCATTTTCGCCTTCTTCGAAAATCCAACCACCACGGCCCGGATCGAAGCTCTATAAGAGCCAAGTTTCATAGTAGTTCCATACAGCCTTGAAGCAGAAGTGACCATTACAAACACAGCTTGCATTCTATGCATGCCCACGTTCCACAAAGTATAAAGGTATACTACGCAGCAAAGTTATATCGTACGCAGCAACGAAAGGGAAGGGGTCAAGAGCTCGTTCTTTATTTGTTAGAAACAGCGTAATGAGCAAACAGAAAAACAGGCATAGGAAAGCATAGGGGAAGTTACTTGTGGTATTGTAATTGTGGAGAAAGTTGAAAGGAATTAAAGTGGACGAAAAGACAAACCTGCCTTCGGTGGGAACCGAACCCACGACCTTCGGATGTCGCGTCCGATGCTCTACCAACTGAGCTACGAAGGCGGTCGTCCCTCCGTCCACTTTATTGTGTATTTATGTACGTATTATCCTGGGAGTGTTAGGCTGCGCCACTCGTGGCCGTTATATATACGCAGCAGTTATATATGCGCAGCAAGGCCTCGGTGGGCAGGACATACGAATGTGCGGTGTCGCAATGGTATGCCCCTCGTCCATACAATCAGAGACGTCGTCTGGAGACGTCTCGTGGTAAACAAAGCGGCTTTCACGTCTCCGCAAAGAGTGTGAGTTGCAAGCTGCATACAAGCACGCATGCATACGCACCGATGGGGCATGCGAGCTCCCGGGGCTGTGATGACGGCCCGCAATAGCAGTGCCAATGCCACGAGTTCCTGGACACGCGCGAAGCTGACGAGATAAACACCGAGTAGAGAATTTGCGCGTTCAATGACGGCGGTCAATGGCCTGACCTAGAAAACTGCGCTGCTCCCCGGAGGCCATGCGAGCGGTGACCGGCGTGGCTGCTGTCGGTTCCGCTGAGACAACGAGCCGCCAGTCGCCGTACGAAATCGTGCTGCGACGATGTTGCTCTCCGGCTTGCTGAACGCAGGGGACACCTGTGCTTCAGGGAGAGACGAAGGGATGGAGCACGACCCTTGGCCCGGCTGGTTTTTATGGCATGCCAGCGCGTGCCATTCAAACCCATGTAAGTTACGCTCGAAGAATATGTTGGAATCAGGGTAAAGGCACAGTCTCGAGAAAGGGAACGATAAGAACGCTAGTTTAATCACTACCATACACGAGCTGTTGTCTGCCTGATGCTCTGTGACGTGAAGTCGTGGCGCAGATCTGGAGAAGGACATATGTGTGCAACTCACGAAGGGTTATAGTAAGGAAGAAAGAAAAACAAGTTATAACCAGTGAGTGCTCAGGAGCATCAATCAGATTTAGTAAATATTAGAATCTTGAGTTTACAGCTTGAGCAACACAAACAGCACCTCTTTCTCTCACTTCTTTATTTTTACAAGTTTTCTTGTTTTCTTATTTATTTTTACAACCTTGCGCATACCTGTGGAAACTCCCGTAGTTACGAGTGGAAATGTACGCTTTTCTCAACCGGTTAGTTCAAATTTACAAAATATTCACGCAGGTAGAACCCGTGCCCTCGTACTTAAAGAATCTTAACGTTATAATCGCTACGCTAATTATCTGAATTCTTGTTAAAGTTCCGAAGTCGACGCCAAGCACACTGGCCATCGCAGAAGCACGGGAGCCTCCAGTAGATATGTGGACGAAGAGGGAGATATTACGGTGCGTTCCTCGTGCATTTATCCAGCATCGGTGTCGCAATTTATCGAAACTGTTGTCGCCGTACGAGGATGATAATTTACGTTCACAACTGGTCGGGTAAGGATTAATTCGTCAACTTTCTCTGCATAGCGATGAACCACTGCCGTCATTGATACATTCAGACTCTTCAAGTGTTTGCAAACGCCTAGGAGGGCAGAATAAGTGCACGAATAAGAAAAATATCGAGGAGCCGTTTGTGAAGGTGGATGGACATCACGCAGGCTCCGCCAATGGTATACATGTGTTTATTTTCATCATTTAGTATTGGTAGCAACGACTGCTTTTTAATTGCCGTGACATAGCTTGATTGGTTCGGTTACAACCTGAGAAATATTGTTGGCCAAAGTTAAATATATGCGCGACCGTTGTTGAGTGACTTGGATTGGCGTGGCACTTCAAACGGAACTCTTCTAGCACAAGCACAGAGAAAAAGAGTGAAATAAAGAAGAAAGGTGAATCCATCGGCAAATCGAAGCACATGGGTGTGAATGTCCATTGCTAAGTGTACCCCCCATGTGCTAAAATCAACCTAAAATAAATGTGGGGGAAGCTCGCGCCACCAGAAGGTATATCGGGCTCAAACCAATTAAACATAAAAGGATAAGGGCAGCGCCCAAAAGAAAATTTCAGAAAAAGCCAATCAGGAGCAGAGAAAAAAAAATAATTCACGCATCTCCACGAAGTGAACCAGACGAGTGGGCGAAGCACTCGGGATCGTTCGGTGTTACCGTAAATCACCCGTGACACTGCCCACTCACGCATGCAAATGAGTGCGTGTGTATATGTGCAAATGAATGCGTGTGTATATTTACACACGCGTTGTCATTTATGCTCCTGGTCTTTATGAGGTTCCTGCGCTCCCACGTCGTAGATAGTGCCGTGTTCCGGATTACTTTCAGTTCACGCACACGCTGCGAATCCTTGTGATTCAACTACGCACAGGAAACATCTTCCACCGGCACTACATTGCAGGCCGAGATCCAGTGCCTATCCAGTTCACCGGGTGGCCGGTGAACGGTTGTGCAGCGCAAGCAGTCGGGAGAGAGAGAGAGAGAATATTTTATTGATGAATCCGGAGATGTTAGCCTGGTTAATGGCCTGGCTTGCTACTCCAGGTGTTTAGCGGTGATTATATTTACAATGATCACGTGTAATACGACACGTACGTACATACAGTCACACTTACTCACACACTCATATACCGGGTGTTCAAAGTTAAGCTTTATGATTTTTTAAAAATTAGGCGCTCGAAGGCACGTGAGAACCACTTGTGCAAATAAGTTAAGCGGCCAGGGGGACAGAAAGTTAGATGATAATTATCGCTGTCAGCAGCCCAATTAACTAAAATTTAATAATTAACTTTTTACTGGCTGCGGTAAGTTGGCATGTTTATATTGAAAAAATGTAGGCAGTGGTGTTTGTACACAGTTTCAGTTGGAAGATTTTTTTCTAGCACGCCTGTGCTCCGAGATATCCGGCTCCAAAGTTTAATTGTCTTTCGCATGATTACGCATGCAAGAGGGTGAGGGTCCGCGCAAAGCTCCTCCCTAAAGTGACGCATCTGTTGTGTGCGCTGTTTAGTGTGTGAAGAGGGTGGAAGCGTAGGATAGGTGGTAACAGTTACCCTTGCCCTCTCGGCCGGCGAAATCAAAATGTGACAGCGCGGTGCGCCATGAGCCTTACGCGTGATCCTGATGAACGCGATAACAGGAGACCATTTTTCGCGACGTTTTTTCGTGACTTTAGATCACACGGAGACATCTTGTGAACGCGTTAGCTTGACCGTCCTGTACTAGGGTGCCTCCGGTAGCACAGCGTCTCTGCATTGAAGGTCTACCAAGGAAATCCACGTACGCTCGTGTCTGTACGCTTCACTTTCGAGCTAATATGGCTGCTTCTGGCGTGAGGTATTCTACCAAAGAAAAAGTAGACGTGGTGCTTGCAATGGCTGAAATGAATGGCAACGCTGATGATTTGATGATTTGGGGGGTTTAACGTCCCAAAACCAGTTCTGCTTATGAGAGACGCCGTAGTGGAGATCTCCGGAAATTTAGACCACCTGGGGTTCTTTAACGTGCACTGACATCGCACAGCACACGGGTCTCAACATTTCGCCTCCATCGAAATGCAGCCGCCGCGGCCGGGATTCGATCCCGCGACCTTCGGATCAGCAGCCGAGTGCCATAACCACTAGACCACCGTGGCGGGGCAAATGGCAACGCTTCGTTAGCAATGGAGCTTTACGCGTCTCGCCACCCACACCGTCCCCTTCCAACAAGACCCACTTTCATAGACCTATTTCGACGCTTTTGCACAACAGGCTCTGTCCACCTTCCAAGACGGACCACGAAGGCAATCGTCGATGAAGACATTGAAATCGACGTTGTCGCGTGCGTAACCTCGATGCCAGAGCTCAGCATCCGACAGATTGCCGATAAGTGCGGTCGCAGCGTCGGAACAGTCACAAATGTTCTAAGAAAGCACAAGTTCCATCCATATCACGTTTACCTTCATCAGGACCTAAATGAGGCGGACTTTGAAAGGCGAGTTGACTTCTGCAATTGGGGCCTCATCAAAACTGATCAAGAAAATGACTTTTTGCACAGAATAATTTGGACTGATGAAGCTCGGTTTTGCCGAAATGGAAGTGTTAATCTTCACAACGCCCATTATTAGGCACAAGAAAACCCACACTGGCTGAGGCAGCGCAAGCATCAAGTTCGATGGAGTGTGAATGTGTGGTGCGGCATACTCGGGGACAGGATCATCGGACCTCACTTTTTTGAGGACAACTTGAACGGAAAGATGTACACAGAAGAAATATTAGGTGTTGTCATTGATGACCTTGTCTGCAGTCTTTCCCTGAATGACCTGCGCCAAGTATGGTTTCAGCACGATGGAGCACCACCACATTTTTCTACCAGGGCGAAGAAATGGTTGGACAGACGTTTTCCACAACAGTGGATTGGGCGCGCAGGAGCGATGTTTTGGCCACCAAGATCTCCTAACCTTTCTCCGCTCGACTTTTTCCTTTGGGGCTACGTTAAAGATCGAGTTTACGTAACAGAGCCCAGCGATGTTAATGGCATGAAGGACAGAATAATATCTGCCTGTGCGAGTATTCCTGCAGAAGTATTGCGCCGAGTCATCGAGTCGACGCGAGAGCGGTTCATGCTTTGCGTTGCTGCCGAAGGCAGGCATTTTGAACACTTTTTGGGGCATTGACGTCATGAGAGGTGAAGAGTTTCGATGAGATTTGTGCATGACCGAAATAAGCTTATGTAGCAGCAGGAAATATGCATTAGCAAGGATAAAACTGTTTCAGTTATTATTGGTGGAGTTGTTGCTCTTGATTTCAATAAAAGTTACAGTACTCGGACATCAGCAGTCACGCTATTCGCGTAGCCCAGGTAACGACCACGCACGCTTCTCTAGTCATTATTACGCACGCGCACTGGCATCCAGATTCTCCGCTCGCACCATTATCTCGGCATGGTATCTGCCACTATCGTTAGAGGCTCTGCAGTTGCGTGTTACGACACTGGTTGCAAGGGTTCTTCGATTTTTGATTTCGACGGCCGAGAGGGCAAGGGTAACTGTTATCACCTATGCCTAAGGCCCCTAGCTTTCCGCGATTCCGCGATTCCGCGAAAAATCACGGAATTGACGTTTTTTCGCGGAAAAGTGAAAAAAGGTCGATTCCGCGGAAAATAACTGAACTTGCGTTTTTTTTTCGCGGAAATGCAAAATAAAAAGCCTTACAGACCACGCCTCTGTGAACTACCCAGATTACGTCGGTCTACAAGGAGTTGATGTGAGAAAGCGTACAATCTTGACTTCGATATCCTAATAATTAAGTTTTTGGCCCCAGAAGCTTTCGCTGGTGGACATGCATCTTATGATCTTTGTTTCGAACGCCCGCTGACAGGTTTCCGGGCACGCAAAGAACAATCAACGCCGCTATATTGAGCGCGTAAAATAACTCGCCTTTGGTATGAGCTTTCATTATAAAATGGGTGCGTCACCATTAGCACTTTACTGGGTACAGATATGAGACAGACTGGTTGTAATCGAGCGCGAAATGGGGCTGTGTGACGTACTCGCACGGAGTGCGTACTCGCAACCACACTCGCAACGCTCGCAACATGTTTTGTCGCGAAGGCGGTTCCGGTTTCGTACTCGATGGCAACGCAGAGGTAATATTTTTGTACTCTCTTTACAAAAAAGAAAAGAAGTTCGCGTTAGATGTGAGCAAATAAATGCGCTGGTATATTTTATTAGTGCATGGAAAAATGGTTCATTTGCTCAATTAGCGAAAGAAATTGAAGCTGCCACCAATCGCAAGCGGCTTAATAGTAGCCGTACGTAGCCGTAGGGTCGTAGCCACCTATCCATCCAACGTACTCGCTTTGTGCGACTGCACGTGCGAGTATTCCCGTTTGCTTTGATTCGAGATCGATGCGCGAATCGAGATGGCACCTTCAGGATCTCATTTAAGCAAAAAGACAGCCAAGGAACGCGCTCGAGAATACAAGCACGCTGACTTTTACGAAGATGGAGGTGTGCTTTTTTGCCGGACTTGTGCGAGAGCAGTTGACCATCGCCGCAAGTCGACTATTGACGAGCACATCGGGAGCAGCCGTCATCGTAAGAATGCCGAAACAAGGGACTCCTCTAAGCGAAAAAGTGGCGAAGAACAATCAGAAGACGGAGCGGGGGGTTCAGGAACGCCGAGAAAGCAAAGTCGACTGCAAACGCTGGAATCCGCAATCACGGCTGGTGAAGCGAGGAACGACGTTCTTCTAAAATCCTTGGATGCTCTGATATCTGCAAATATTCCCCTTGAAAAGGTGGACAACCCGAAACTGAGAACGTTTCTACAGACACACGTCCGGAACGGCGGGTCGGTGCCTGGATCTGATGCGCTCCGCCGACGACTTCCAGAACTGTTTGAGAAGCACGAGGCAAATTTGAAAGCTATGTTTCAAGGCACCACAGTTTCAGTAATTACAGATGAAACAACCGATGACCGATCAAAATCGGTTGTGAACGTGTTGTTCGTTCAGTCGGCCAGAAGTGCGAGTACTTCGCTGCAACCTGTACTCGTGGAAGTGAAATTCGTGGATGAAGTGAACTCGTCCGTGATAGGCCGCATTGTGACAAGAACACTGACGAGGTACGGAGTTGAATTTGAGGATGTATCTGGCTTTGTTAGCGATAACGCTAGTTATATGGTGAAGTCCTTTAAGGAGTGCATAAAGCCACTTTGCGAGGGTGCTGTTCACATTACGTGTGTAGCTCATACAGTGAACATCGTTGGCAGTACACTGCAGGCATCTTTTCCCTTAGTGGACAAGTTTGTCGCCTGTATGAAGAAGGCTCGTCTCTCAAGTAGAAAGAGAGCTTTCTACAAATCACATCTGGAAGAGTGTGGAGTTCAATGTGCCAAGGCACCCCCAGCACCTGTCCAAAGCAGGTGGAATTCGTGGATTGAGGCTGTTGAACAGCATTCTGCCTACTTTGAGCACTATCCTACCTTGCTTGAGCAAGTCCACCAGAAGTATGGAGAAGCAGCGTGCGTCGATTCCCTTCTGAAACTTCTTACTGAACACTCAACTGAGCTTAAGTACAGCATGCGCTGCATTGCAGTATTTGGAAAAAAAGTTTCAAGCTTGCTGAAAGCAGCAGAGGGTCAGCGCGTAGCCTGCCACAAAGCGTACAATGCTTTGTTTACACTTTGGGGTTACCTTGAAGCAGCTGCAAAGGAGGATTTTGCAGCACAATTGAAGAGAGAAGATGTTGCACATGATGAGGCCCATCATATTGCGATCAAGATGAAGGCTGCAATGACCAAAGCGGCTAACAAAGCACTAGTATACTTGGAGAAATCCAACACCTGGAAGTTCTTCAAGGATATTAGGTCCTTGGATCCTCTGCAAGTTGGGTGTCTTTCCAAGAAAAGGTCTGAGTTGACAGGTGTGCCTCAGCTAGCAGACGAATCGCTAGTTCTAGCTGCCGAATGGGAGGTGTACCTGAAGAGTGCCCAAGAACTAAAGACCAGTGACAAGGACCTGGCTCGATTTCTTTCCAAACAAGAAAATCCAGGAGGAGACTTCGATGTCCTGGCTTTCTGGGCAGGGATGGAGCAGCTCACTCCGACCCTTTCGTCAATTGCCCTGAAATACTTGGCAATACCAATAAACTCTGTTGATGTAGAGAGATCATTTAGCCGTTATGGTGACATTGTGTCCCATAAGCGTCACTCTCTAAGTGAAGAGAGCACCAAGTACCATCTGATGCTCTGCCATAATAGCTTCCTACAGTTTTAGTTATTGCAGGCAAGTTTCGAGCCTGAACATGTTCAATAAATAAACTGTTAAATGTGCCTGGCGTCTGTTCAATATTGCCGCAAAAATTTGCATGTTTAAGGTTGTCGCGGAATTTTGCAGATTTCTCTATGTGGGATTGCAGAATTTCAAATTTTTCACCGCATAAAGTTAGGGGCCCTACATGCCTACGCTTCCACCCTCTTCACACACTAAACAGCGCACACAACAGATGCGTCACTTTAGGGAGGAGCTTTGCGCGGACCCTCACCCTCTTGCATGCGTAATCATGCGTACAGCCGGATATCTCGGAGCACAGGCGTGCTAGAAAAAATCTTCCAACTGAAACTGTGTACAAACACCACTGCCTACATTTTTTCAATATAAACATGCCAACTTACCGCAGCCAGTAAAAAGTTAATTATTAAATTTTAGTTAATTGGGCTGCTGACAGCGATAATTATCATCTAACTTTCTGTCCCCCTGGCCGCTTAACTTATTTGCACAAGTGGTTCTCACGTGCCTTCGAGCGCCTAATTTTAAAAAGCTTAACTTTGAACACCCGGTATAGATATATGCACTATAACGCAGTTTACAGCGTTTCGTTCAGGCATGTTGCCCGTAGAAACGCTATCAACGCTTTAGTGCTGCGTAGTGCGCAGGTGCTGTCTTTCCACGGGCCTAGGAGATGCCGCAGCTCCAATGTCTAACCGTGTTGCAAACGAAGCGCTGCCTTCAGAGTCTTTCTCCGACTCGTAGCGCTGGCAGTTGCACAGGACGTGTTCAAGGTCCTCTCGTGTGCTGCATGTAGAGCACAATGCAGAATCAGATTGTTGTATCTTGTGCTTGTAATGTCTTGTGTAGGCTACATTAAGTCTTATTCGGTCAAGGCACGCCTCATCTCGCCTGGCTAAACCTCGTGGTACGTGGAAGCTGCAGGCTGGGTCAATAGCGTGCAGTGGTCCGTACTGATTTCTTGAATCACACCAGAAGTACCGCTGCTGATTCCAGGCAAATGCCGATACCATAGTCGCCGCATCTTTTCTTGAAAAAGGTATGGCTGTTAATGGTGCTTGAGTACCATGGGCTGTTCTGGCAACCAATTGTTCTTGGGCACGTGGTGACTTCAGGGACTGCAGCGCCGCTCGTGAATTAGAGAATATTCCCCAAGAATCAGGTGTCTGAGCTACGATGTAAACAAGCGCTCTGCGCAACGCAGCCAGCTCAATAGCTGTGGCAGATATGCGGTGACCCAAGGTGGCAGAAATCGACATGTTTACCGACGGGATCCACAGACCTATTGCCGATGATGTGGCCGTAACAGAGCCATCAGTGTAAATGTGGCGGCAGGATCTGTAGTTGGCGTTAATATTGCAACGAAGATGCCAAGCGATGCCAACGAGAAAGGCCAGAACCTTCTTTAATGGCGGCGAACCGTTCCCAAAAACCACACGCGCCAAAGCGTTCTTCGTCGTCATCTCCCTGGCGATCGGTGCCCATAGTGGGCAGGCAGCTTACTGCGCGTCATTACTCCCCCCGCGAAAAGCGACCGTCCCGGTCGCTGGTTGAGCTGAGAGAGAAAGAAAAAGGAAGAGGGAGGAGAAAGTTCTTCACACGTTCAGTTGCTGCGGGCGTAGTATGGCTTCATCCGTACTACGTGAACAGTCTCTGGTCGTCGCCGCCCTCGGCTCGCGCTCAAGTTATCACCCTCAGCGACGACCTCGTGGTTTACATCGCTAAGTCGTCGGACGATCCTGTACGGTCCGAAGTATCGGCGCAATAATTTCTCCGATAGCCCCTGACGACGGACAGGCGTCCAAACCCAGATGGTGTCGCCGGGCTCGTATTCAATGTGCCTTCTTCCACTGTTATAACGGTGGGCGTCGACACTCTGCTAATCACGGATGCGGTTGCGAGCAAGCTGTCGGGCTTCTTCGGCCTTGTGTACGATGTCTTCGGCTCTGTCGCTTCTCATTGTTCCGTTATCGACAGGTAGCATGGCATCTAAAGGCGTTGTAACATGGCGTCCATAAACGATCTCAAATGGGGTGAATCGCGTGGTTTCCTGCACCGCCGTATTGTATGCAAACGTCACATATGGGAGAATTTGGTCCCAGGTCTTGTGCTGGACGTCAACGTACATTGAGAGCATATCGTCCAAAGTTCTATTGAGGCGTTCCGTTAATCCATTAGTTTGTGGATCGCAGTCCCTCGATCGGAAGGGGTCCCCATGACGGAAGACGGAAGGGGCCCCATGACGTAGGACGATGTCACGTACAAAAAGAGTGGCGACTTTCGTAGCGGTTGCACGGGGAACAGGTTTGGTTTCCGCATACGGTGTTAGTCGCTTGCGACGACTATCCATTTGTTGCCTGTTAACGACTTGGGGAAAGGGCCAAGGAGATCCATTCCCACCTGCCGGAATGGTGCATGGGGAGGTTCCAGGGGTTTGAGAAGACCAGCAGGTTTTAAAGGTGGCACCTTGCGTCGCTGACAATCCCGGCAGCTTCAGTGTTGAACGGAGGAGAATAGCTGCGGCCAATAGTACTTTTGGCGTATGCGCGCTAACGTCCTCGTGAATCCTTGGTGACCGGCACACGGATCGCCATGGCACGCCTGCAACACTTCGTCGCGCAGCGAAACTGGCACGACTGTCATGATAGGTTCGAAGGAATATATTAATGCTTGGAACGCGGGCGTTCCCATCGAAGAGACGAGGCTGTTTGTGCGTTCCAGATGACAATTTATATAGACAGAAGAAGAAGACGCGCACTACACACACACACACATACACTTAAGAGAGCGGATAAACAAGGCCAAAAAGAAGAGAACAAAACTTGGCGTCCCTAATAACAGTCGAATAGTCTCGGCGGACACAGGCTCACCGTCTTGCGGGACGGGCGACTGGAGGGAGCCGAGGTGGCGTTGCCTACTGAAGAGCGTGTCGGAGACCGACGAGGAGAACTAGCGATGGCTACAAGAATGCGGCCGGCCACTGCAGCCTTGGAGCAGGAGAGGTGACGGGGACGACATACAGGCGGCCACGTGAAGCCCGGAGCTCCAACTCGTGGACCGCTGGAAGAATCTCGACACTCGGGCCCGGGCACCCGACTGTGTCGAACGCTGCAGTCCGTCTCCCCCGTTCGCTCCTCTTCTCTCCTCTCTTCGTAGCGCTCTTGCGCTCGCGCAACCTTGCGCGTGCTCCAGCCTCCTCGTCGTCGTCTTTGCCTCCTCTTCCAGCGCACGGAGCGCAGGCACACACTTTTGCGCGCACATCACAACGACAAGCAGGTACCTTTCTTGGCTATTTTCAGAGTTCGTATAGAGGACGCTGTCGCGAAGGCAATAAGAAGTAAGCCCTCACGGCATAGGGCGCGGTACAACAACGTCGGCACCCAGAAGGTATCTGATAATGGGCAGCAACGTAGTGTCTTCGTTTTGCCTATCAGCCATTTCGACTATATCGACTGCGCGGAGAAACGGGAAATCCTGCTCCATGCCATCTGGCTTCGAAGGTAGAGGCGCACGTGACAGGCAGTCAGCACCGCTATGATTCTGTCCGGACCGGTATACCACTGTGACGTCGTACTCCTGAAGGTGGAGACTCGAACGAGCAAGGCGGCCTGACGGGTCCCTAAGATTCGCAAGCCAACACAGTGAGCGATGGTCACTTACAACGCGGAACGGTCTGCCGTAAAGGTAAGGCCGGAACTTGGCGTTAGCCCAAACCACCGCGAAACACTCCTTCTCCGTCGAGGAGTAATTGACCTCCGCCTTCGTAACACTGCGGCTAGCGTAAGCTACTACCCGTTGGGTGTCGTCTTGCCACTGGACGAGGACAGCACCGAGACCCACGTTGCTAGCGTCGGTGTGGATTTCCATGTCAGCCTTGTCGTCGACATGCGCCAGTGCAGGGGCTCCTTACAGGCGCTTTCGCAATTATATATAGGGACGGAGGATTCCTGTTGCGCTTCGGTCCACTCGAAGGGTGCATCTTGGCGTGTTAGTCTCGTTAATGGTTCAGTGATCCTTGAGAAGCCTTCGACGAAACGACGGTAGTATGCGCAGAGACCCAAGAACCGCTGAACTGCCTTCTTGTCTGTTGGACGCGGGAATTCCACGACGGCAGCTAGCTTTTCGCGGTCTGGTGGAACACCATGGGAGCTGACTACGTGGCCAAGCAACTCCAGAAAGCCAATGTAGCATTTTTTAGGCTTGATAGTTAGATTTACTTTCCTGATAGCAATGAGGACCTGCTTGAGCCGTTCCAGATGTTCATCAAACTTACTTGAAAACACGGCAGCATCTAAATAGACCAAGAACACCTACCATTTAAGTCCGGCGAGAACTGTATCCATCATCCGCTGAAACGTTGCCGGTGACGAACACAGGTCTAATGGGAGTACTTTAAATTCATATAATCCATCGGGAGTCACAAACGCCGTTTTTTCTCGGTCGCGCTCATCTACTTCTACCTGCCAGTACCCTGACTTGAGATCCAATGACATCCAATGACGTGAAAAATTGGGCGTGCCGTAAACGGTCCAAGGCGTCATCGATCTTCGGCAGGGGATAGTCGTCGCGTTTGGTGACACTGTTAAGCCGCCGGTAGTCTACACAGAAACGTAGTGTGTTGTCCTTCCTTTTAACTAAAACGACGGGTGACGCCCATGGACTCATGGAGGGCTGAATGACGTCGTCCTGTAGCATTTCTTCTACTTGGCGTGGCGTTTTATCACATCTCTCTCTGTGGACGAAACGCGGTACGGATGCTGGCGAACAGGGCGCGCTGACTCGTCTGTGAAGATCCGATGCTTCGTAACGGAAGCGGACCGAACCTTTGACTCAGTAGCGAAGCAGTCAGAGAAGTCACTGATAAGGTCTAGCAGTTGCTGTTTCTGTAGTTCCTGTAAGCCAGTGTTTATCTGAATACGATTGCTTAGGTTGACATCTTGCCACACACTGTGAAGCAGTTCCTTGCGAGGCGAGATCAGTGAAGTCAGCAATTTCCTGGGGGAAGGCGACAGCTGTGCCTTGCGGTACGTGTTGATATTCGTTACCAAAGTTTGTCAGCAGCACCAGTGAACGTCGCTTCTTGAGCTGAACGAGGCCTCGTGCAATACAGAGGTTCCGCTCCAACAGTAACGGGATGTTTGCCTCAGAGATGCCCTCGCAGCCGTCGAATGCGTCGCACATTACCAAGGTCAGCAAGCTGCTTCTTGGCGGTATTGTTATGTTGTCTGCGACAATTCGCAGTGCGTTTTCTGCGTTATTGTCGGCGCCAGGGTCATTTGCTATAGCTTTCGCTGTAGAGAAGGTGACGCTTGATTTTTCCAAATTTATTATGGCTCCGTTCGCCTGCAAAAATTCCATCCCGAGTATCAAGTCCCTCGAACAACTGGGCAGTACAATAAAGGACCCGATGTATGTAAATCCTCGAATGTTTACCCGAGCCGTGCATCTGCCTACAGGAATCAGTAAATGACCTCCAGCGGTGCGGATCTGCGACCTTGTCCATTCTGTGCAAACTTTCTTCAACTTTGATGCAAGCTCTCCGCTCATGACCGAGCTGTCCGCACCAGTATCGATTAAGGCTGTAACTTCTTCGTCGTCTATCGTATGTCCGACGTCACGACTTGCCTTTGAACACCCGAGTGTGCCTGGACGGTAGTCTGCTGTCGTCGTTGTCGTCGTGATGGAGGATGTTCGATGCAGTCGGCGTCAGCGGCCTCACCTCCGAAGGTCGCTGGACTCAGTTTTCCGTGTTCGCAGGGCTGGGTGAACGACGTCGGCGAGCGCCACGAGGAGACACGGGACTTGGCGATCGGTATCTAGCAGGCTACAACGAGTGAGACTCGTGCCTTCGATGCTCAAATGAATAATCTCGGCCCGCTATGAAGTTCTCTATCTCTGCTGGTCGCTCACCAGGCCTCGGGCGGGTGCATTTGGCGGAAACCCACGAAGGCCTTATGCGTCGATAGGGACACATCCTGTAGACATGGCCAGCCTCTCCGCAATGGAAGCACAGGGGCCTGTAATCAGGGGTCCTCCAGACGTCGCACTTCCTGGGCCTTGACTCATCGACGATCTGCGGACTGCGACGCCTGAATATTGGTTCGTTGTATCCGGGGTGCGTGACATTTGAGGCGACGTACAGCGAAGGTCGTTGTATGGCTTCCGCATAACTCATCCGAACTTGTTCCGGCGGTTGCGGTGCCTCGTAGCTGGGGCGTACGTTGCAGCGTTGGGGTACCTCGTAGCGTTGACTTACTTCGTAGCGTTGAGGTACCTCGTAGCGTTGAGGTATCTCGGAGCGTCGAGGTACCTCGTAGCCTGGAACTTGAACTGCTTGCCGAATCTCATCGCGCACAATCTCCGCCCCAGATATTCGCGGAGT
>JABSTT010002221.1:0-16284 GCA_013339685.2 Hyalomma asiaticum | reverse complement strand
CGAAACGGCCAGGAAAGCACAAAGACCGTGGCATGTAAATCATCGCCCCGCCTCGGTGGTCTAGTGGCTATAGTACCTGGCTGCGCATCCGAGGGTCGCAAGACCGAATCCCCGCTGCGGCGGCTGCATTTCGATGGAGGCGAAATGTTGAGGCCTGTGTGCTGTGCGATGTGAGTGCACGTAAAAGAAATGTTACGACCTGTCATTTATGTTCGTCATGCAGTCATGTTGTGCCATACCAATTTTGTTTACACCCATTAACGAAACGGCCAGGAAAGCACAAAGACCGTGGCATGTAAATCATCGCCCCGCCTCGGTGGTCTGGTGGCTATAGTACACTGCTGCGCATCCGAGGGTCGCAAGACCGAATCCCGGCTGCGGCGGCTGCATTTCGATGGAGGCGAAATTTTGAGGCCTGTGTGCTGTGCGATGTGAGTGCACGTAAAAGAATATGTTACGACCTGTCATTTATGTTCGTCATGCAGTCATGTTGTGCCATACCAATTTTGTTTACACCCATTAACGAAACGGCCAGGAAAGCACAAAGACCGTGGCATGTAAATCATCGCCCCGCCTCGGTGGTCTGGTGGCTATAGTACACTGCTGCGCATCCGAGGGTCGCAAGACCGAATCCCGGCTGCGGCGGCTGCATTTCGATGGAGGCGAAATTTTGAGGCCTGTGTGCTGTGCGATGTGAGTGCACGTAAAAGAAATGTTACGACCTGTCATTTATGTTCGTCATGCAGTCATGTTGTGCCATACCAATTTTGTTTACACCCATTAACGAAACGGCCAGGAAAGCACAAAGACCGTGGCATGTAAATCATCGCCCCGCCTCGGTGGTCTAGTGTTATGGTACTCGCGTGCGCATCCGAGGGTCGCAGGACCGAATCCCGACTGCGGCGGCTGCATTTCGATGGAGGCGAAATTTTGAGGCCTGTGTGCTGTGCGATGTGAGTGCGCGTAAAAGAAATGTTACGACCTGTCATTTATGTTCGTCATGCAGTCATGTTGTGCCATACCAATTTTGTTTACACCCATTAACGAAACGGCCAGGAAAGCACAAAGACCGTGGCATGTAAATCATCGCCCCGCCTCGGTGGTCTGGTGGCTATAGTACACTGCTGCGCATCCGAGGGTCGCAAGACCGAATCCCGGCTGCGGCGGCTGCATTTCGATGGAGGCGAAATTTTGAGGCCTGTGTGCTGTGCGATGTGAGTGCACGTAAAAGAAATGTTACGACCTGTCATTTATGTTCGTCATGCAGTCATGTTGTGCCATACCAATTTTGTTTACACCCATTAACGAAACGGCCAGGAAAGCACAAAGACCGTGGCATGTAAATCATCGCCCCGCCTCGGTGGTCTGGTGGCTATAGTACACTGCTGCGCATCCGAGGGTCGCAAGACCGAATCCCGGCTGCGGCGGCTGCATTTCGATGGAGGCGAAATTTTGAGGCCTGTGTGCTGTGCGATGTGAGTGCACGTAAAAGAAATGTTACGACCTGTCATTTATGTTCGTCATGCAGTCATGTTGTGCCATACCAATTTTGTTTACACCCATTAACGAAACGGCCAGGAAAGCACAAAGACCGTGGCATGTAAATCATCGCCCCGCCTCGGTGGTCTGGTGGCTATAGTACACTGCTGCGCATCCGAGGGTCGCAAGACCGAATCCCGGCTGCGGCGGCTGCATTTCGATGGAGGCGAAATTTTGAGGCCTGTGTGCTGTGCGATGTGAGTGCACGTAAAAGAAATGTTACGACCTGTCATTTATGTTCGTCATGCAGTCATGTTGTGCCATACCAATTTTGTTTACACCCATTAACGAAACGGCCAGGAAAGCACAAAGACCGTGGCATGTAAATCATCGCCCCGCCTCGGTGGTCTGGTGGCTATAGTACACTGCTGCGCATCCGAGGGTCGCAAGACCGAATCCCGGCTGCGGCGGCTGCATTTCGATGGAGGCGAAATTTTGAGGCCTGTGTGCTGTGCGATGTGAGTGCGCGTAAAAGAAATGTTACGACCTGTCATTTATGTTCGTCATGCAGTCATGTTGTGCCATACCAATTTTGTTTACACCCATTAACGAAACGGCCAGGAAAGCACAAAGACCGTGGCATGTAAATCATCGCCCCGCCTCGGTGGTCTGGTGTTATAGTACACTGCTGCGCATCCGAGGGTCGCAAGACCGAATCCCGGCTGCGGCGGCTGCATTTCGATGGAGGCGAAATTTTGAGGCCTGTGTGCTGTGCGATGTGAGTGCACGTAAAAGAAATGTTACGACCTGTCATTTATGTTCGTCATGCAGTCATGTTGTGCCATACCAATTTTGTTTACACCCATTAACGAAACGGCCAGGAAAGCACAAAGACCGTGGCATGTAAATCATCGCCCCGCCTCGGTGGTCTGGTGTTATAGTACACTGCTGCGCATCCGAGGGTCGCAAGACCGAATCCCGGCTGCGGCGGCTGCATTTCGATGGAGGCGAAATTTTGAGGCCTGTGTGCTGTGCGATGTGAGTGCGCGTAAAAGAAATGTTACGACCTGTCATTTATGTTCGTCATGCAGTCATGTTGTGCCATACCAATTTTGTTTACACCCATTAACGAAACGGCCAGGAAAGCACAAAGACCGTGGCATGTAAATCATCGCCCCGCCTCGGTGGTCTGGTGTTATGGTACTCTGCTGCGCATCCGAGGGTCGCAAGACCGAATCCCGGCTGCGGCGGCTGCATTTCGATGGAGGCGAAATTTTGAGGCCTGTGTGCTGTGCGATGTGAGTGCACGTAAAAGAAATGTTACGACCTGTCATTTATGTTCGTCATGCAGTCATGTTGTGCCATACCAATTTTGTTTACACCCATTAACGAAACGGCCAGGAAAGCACAAAGACCGTGGCATGTAAATCATCGCCCCGCCTCGGTGGTCTAGTGTTATGGTACTCGGGTGCGCATCCGAGGGTCGCAGGACCGAATCCCGGCTGCGGCGGCTGCATTTCGATGGAGGCGAAATTTTGAGGCCTGTGTGCTGTGCGATGTGAGTGCACGTAAAAGAAATGTTACGACCTGTCATTTATGTTCGTCATGCAGTCATGTTGTGCCATACCAATTTTGTTTACACCCATTAACGAAACGGCCAGGAAAGCACAAAGACCGTGGCATGTAAATCATCGCCCCGCCTCGGTGGTCTGGTGGCTATAGTACACTGCTGCGCATCCGAGGGTCGCAAGACCGAATCCCGGCTGCGGCGGCTGCATTTCGATGGAGGCGAAATTTTGAGGCCTGTGTGCTGTGCGATGTGAGTGCGCGTAAAAGAAATGTTACGACCTGTCATTTATGTTCGTCATGCAGTCATGTTGTGCCATACCAATTTTGTTTACACCCATTAACGAAACGGCCAGGAAAGCACAAAGACCGTGGCATGTAAATCATCGCCCCGCCTCGGTGGTCTGGTGGCTATAGTACACTGCTGCGCATCCGAGGGTCGCAAGACCGAATCCCGGCTGCGGCGGCTGCATTTCGATGGAGGCGAAATTTTGAGGCCTGTGTGCTGTGCGATGTGAGTGCGCGTAAAAGAAATGTTACGACCTGTCATTTATGTTCGTCATGCAGTCATGTTGTGCCATACAATTTTGTTTACACCCATTAACGAAACGGCCAGGAAAGCACAAAGACCGTGGCATGTAAATCATCGCCCCGCCTCGGTGGTCTGGTGGCTATAGTACACTGCTGCGCATCCGAGGGTCGCAAGACCGAATCCCGGCTGCGGCGGCTGCATTTCGATGGAGGCGAAATTTTGAGGCCTGTGTGCTGTGCGATGTGAGTGCAGCGTAAAGAAATGTTACGACCTGTCATTTATGTTCGTCATGCAGTCATGTTGTGCCATACCAATTTTGTTTACACCCATTAACGAAACGGCCAGGAAAGCACAAAGACCGTGGCATGTAAATCATCGCCCCGCCTCGGTGGTCTAGTGTTATGGTACTCGGGTGCGCATCCGAGGGTCGCAGGACCGAATCCCGGCTGCGGCGGCTGCATTTCGATGGAGGCGAAATTTTGAGGCCTGTGTGCTGTGCGATGTGAGTGCACGTAAAAGAAATGTTACGACCTGTCATTTATGTTCGTCATGCAGTCATGTTGTGCCATACCAATTTTGTTTACACCCATTAACGAAACGGCCAGGAAAGCACAAAGACCGTGGCATGTAAATCATCGCCCCGCCTCGGTGGTCTGGTGGCTATAGTACACTGCTGCGCATCCGAGGGTCGCAAGACCGAATCCCGGCTGCGGCGGCTGCATTTCGATGGAGGCGAAATTTTGAGGCCTGTGTGCTGTGCGATGTGAGTGCGCGTAAAAGAAATGTTACGACCTGTCATTTATGTTCGTCATGCAGTCATGTTGTGCCATACCAATTTTGTTTACACCCATTAACGAAACGGCCAGGAAAGCACAAAGACCGTGGCATGTAAATCATCGCCCCGCCTCGGTGGTCTAGTGTTATGGTACTCGGCTGCGCATCCGAGGGTCGCAGGACCGAATCCCGGCTGCGGCGGCTGCATTTCGATGGAGGCGAAATTTTGAGGCCTGTGTGCTGTGCGATGTGAGTGCACGTAAAAGAAATGTTACGACCTGTCATTTATGTTCGTCATGCAGTCATGTTGTGCCATACCAATTTTGTTTACACCCATTAACGAAACGGCCAGGAAAGCACAAAGACCGTGGCATGTAAATCATCGCCCCGCCTCGGTGGTCTGGTGGCTATAGTACACTGCTGCGCATCCGAGGGTCGCAAGACCGAATCCCGGCTGCGGCGGCTGCATTTCGATGGAGGCGAAATTTTGAGGCCTGTGTGCTGTGCGATGTGAGTGCGCGTAAAAGAAATGTTACGACCTGTCATTTATGTTCGTCATGCAGTCATGTTGTGCCATACCAATTTTGTTTACACCCATTAACGAAACGGCCAGGAAAGCACAAAGACCGTGGCATGTAAATCATCGCCCCGCCTCGGTGGTCTGGTGGTTATAGTACACTGCTGCGCATCCGAGGGTCGCAAGACCGAATCCCGGCTGCGGCGGCTGCATTTCGATGGAGGCGAAATTTTGAGGCCTGTGTGCTGTGCGATGTGAGTGCGCGTAAAAGAAATGTTACGACCTGTCATTTATGTTCGTCATGCAGTCATGTTGTGCCATACCAATTTTGTTTACACCCATTAACGAAACGGCCAGGAAAGCACAAAGACCGTGGCATGTAAATCATCGCCCCGCCTCGGTGGTCTGGTGGCTATAGTACACTGCTGCGCATCCGAGGGTCGCAAGACCGAATCCCGGCTGCGGCGGCTGCATTTCGATGGAGGCGAAATTTTGAGGCCTGTGTGCTGTGCGATGTGAGTGCACGTAAAAGAAATGTTACGACCTGTCATTTATGTTCGTCATGCAGTCATGTTGTGCCATACCAATTTTGTTTACACCCATTAACGAAACGGCCAGGAAAGCACAAAGACCGTGGCATGTAAATCATCGCCCCGCCTCGGTGGTCTAGTGTTATGGTACTCGGGTGCGCATCCGAGGGTCGCAGGACCGAATCCCGGCTGCGGCGGCTGCATTTCGATGGAGGCGAAATTTTGAGGCCTGTGTGCTGTGCGATGTGAGTGCACGTAAAAGAAATGTTACGACCTGTCATTTATGTTCGTCATGCAGTCATGTTGTGCCATACCAATTTTGTTTACACCCATTAACGAAACGGCCAGGAAAGCACAAAGACCGTGGCATGTAAATCATCGCCCCGCCTCGGTGGTCTAGTGTTATGGTACTCGGGTGCGCATCCGAGGGTCGCAGGACCGAATCCCGGCTGCGGCGGCTGCATTTCGATGGAGGCGAAATTTTGAGGCCTGTGTGCTGTGCGATGTGAGTGCACGTAAAAGAAATGTTACGACCTGTCATTTATGTTCGTCATGCAGTCATGTTGTGCCATACCAATTTTGTTTACACCCATTAACGAAACGGCCAGGAAAGCACAAAGACCGTGGCATGTAAATCATCGCCCCGCCTCGGTGGTCTAGTGTTATGGTACTCGGGTGCGCATCCGAGGGTCGCAGGACCGAATCCCGGCTGCGGCGGCTGCATTTCGATGGAGGCGAAATTTTGAGGCCTGTGTGCTGTGCGATGTGAGTGCACGTAAAAGAAATGTTACGACCTGTCATTTATGTTCGTCATGCAGTCATGTTGTGCCATACCAATTTTGTTTACACCCATTAACGAAACGGCCAGGAAAGCACAAAGACCGTGGCATGTAAATCATCGCCCCGCCTCGGTGGTCTAGTGTTATGGTACTCGGGTGCGCATCCGAGGGTCGCAGGACCGAATCCCGGCTGCGGCGGCTGCATTTCGATGGAGGCGAAATTTTGAGGCCTGTGTGCTGTGCGATGTGAGTGCACGTAAAAGAAATGTTACGACCTGTCATTTATGTTCGTCATGCAGTCATGTTGTGCCATACCAATTTTGTTTACACCCATTAACGAAACGGCCAGGAAAGCACAAAGACCGTGGCATGTAAATCATCGCCCCGCCTCGGTGGTCTGGTGGCTATAGTACACTGCTGCGCATCCGAGGGTCGCAAGACCGAATCCCGGCTGCGGCGGCTGCATTTCGATGGAGGCGAAATTTTGAGGCCTGTGTGCTGTGCGATGTGAGTGCGCGTAAAAGAAATGTTACGACCTGTCATTTATGTTCGTCATGCAGTCATGTTGTGCCATACCAATTTTGTTTACACCCATTAACGAAACGGCCAGGAAAGCACAAAGACCGTGGCATGTAAATCATCGCCCCGCCTCGGTGGTCTGGTGGCTATAGTACACTGCTGCGCATCCGAGGGTCGCAAGACCGAATCCCGGCTGCGGCGGCTGCATTTCGATGGAGGCGAAATTTTGAGGCCTGTGTGCTGTGCGATGTGAGTGCACGTAAAAGAAATGTTACGACCTGTCATTTATGTTCGTCATGCAGTCATGTTGTGCCATACCAATTTTGTTTACACCCATTAACGAAACGGCCAGGAAAGCACAAAGACCGTGGCATGTAAATCATCGCCCCGCCTCGGTGGTCTAGTGTTATGGTACTCGGGTGCGCATCCGAGGGTCGCAGGACCGAATCCCGGCTGCGGCGGCTGCATTTCGATGGAGGCGAAATTTTGAGGCCTGTGTGCTGTGCGATGTGAGTGCACGTAAAAGAAATGTTACGACCTGTCATTTATGTTCGTCATGCAGTCATGTTGTGCCATACCAATTTTGTTTACACCCATTAACGAAACGGCCAGGAAAGCACAAAGACCGTGGCATGTAAATCATCGCCCCGCCTCGGTGGTCTGGTGGCTATAGTACACTGCTGCGCATCCGAGGGTCGCAAGACCGAATCCCGGCTGCGGCGGCTGCATTTCGATGGAGGCGAAATTTTGAGGCCTGTGTGCTGTGCGATGTGAGTGCACGTAAAAGAAATGTTACGACCTGTCATTTATGTTCGTCATGCAGTCATGTTGTGCCATACCAATTTTGTTTACACCCATTAACGAAACGGCCAGGAAAGCACAAAGACCGTGGCATGTAAATCATCGCCCCGCCTCGGTGGTCTGGTGGCTATAGTACACTGCTGCGCATCCGAGGGTCGCAAGACCGAATCCCGGCTGCGGCGGCTGCATTTCGATGGAGGCGAAATTTTGAGGCCTGTGTGCTGTGCGATGTGAGTGCGCGTAAAAGAAATGTTACGACCTGTCATTTATGTTCGTCATGCAGTCATGTTGTGCCATACCAATTTTGTTTACACCCATTAACGAAACGGCCAGGAAAGCACAAAGACCGTGGCATGTAAATCATCGCCCCGCCTCGGTGGTCTAGTGTTATGGTACTCGGGTGCGCATCCGAGGGTCGCAAGACCGAATCCCGGCTGCGGCGGCTGCATTTCGATGGAGGCGAAATTTTGAGGCCTGTGTGCTGTGCGATGTGAGTGCACGTAAAAGAAATGTTACGACCTGTCATTTATGTTCGTCATGCAGTCATGTTGTGCCATACCAATTTTGTTTACACCCATTAACGAAACGGCCAGGAAAGCACAAAGACCGTGGCATGTAAATCATCGCCCCGCCTCGGTGGTCTGGTGGCTATAGTACACTGCTGCGCATCCGAGGGTCGCAAGACCGAATCCCGGCTGCGGCGGCTGCATTTCGATGGAGGCGAAATTTTGAGGCCTGTGTGCTGTGCGATGTGAGTGCACGTAAAAGAAATGTTACGACCTGTCATTTATGTTCGTCATGCAGTCATGTTGTGCCATACCAATTTTGTTTACACCCATTAACGAAACGGCCAGGAAAGCACAAAGACCGTGGCATGTAAATCATCGCCCCGCCTCGGTGGTCTGGTGGCTATAGTACACTGCTGCGCATCCGAGGGTCGCAAGACCGAATCCCGGCTGCGGCGGCTGCATTTCGATGGAGGCGAAATTTTGAGGCCTGTGTGCTGTGCGATGTGAGTGCACGTAAAAGAAATGTTACGACCTGTCATTTATGTTCGTCATGCAGTCATGTTGTGCCATACCAATTTTGTTTACACCCATTAACGAAACGGCCAGGAAAGCACAAAGACCGTGGCATGTAAATCATCGCCCCGCCTCGGTGGTCTGGTGGCTATAGTACACTGCTGCGCATCCGAGGGTCGCAAGACCGAATCCCGGCTGCGGCGGCTGCATTTCGATGGAGGCGAAATTTTGAGGCCTGTGTGCTGTGCGATGTGAGTGCACGTAAAAGAAATGTTACGACCTGTCATTTATGTTCGTCATGCAGTCATGTTGTGCCATACCAATTTTGTTTACACCCATTAACGAAACGGCCAGGAAAGCACAAAGACCGTGGCATGTAAATCATCGCCCCGCCTCGGTGGTCTGGTGGCTATAGTACACTGCTGCGCATCCGAGGGTCGCAAGACCGAATCCCGGCTGCGGCGGCTGCATTTCGATGGAGGCGAAATTTTGAGGCCTGTGTGCTGTGCGATGTGAGTGCGCGTAAAAGAAATGTTACGACCTGTCATTTATGTTCGTCATGCAGTCATGTTGTGCCATACCAATTTTGTTTACACCCATTAACGAAACGGCCAGGAAAGCACAAAGACCGTGGCATGTAAATCATCGCCCCGCCTCGGTGGTCTGGTGGCTATAGTACACTGCTGCGCATCCGAGGGTCGCAAGACCGAATCCCGGCTGCGGCGGCTGCATTTCGATGGAGGCGAAATTTTGAGGCCTGTGTGCTGTGCGATGTGAGTGCACGTAAAAGAAATGTTACGACCTGTCATTTATGTTCGTCATGCAGTCATGTTGTGCCATACCAATTTTGTTTACACCCATTAACGAAACGGCCAGGAAAGCACAAAGACCGTGGCATGTAAATCATCGCCCCGCCTCGGTGGTCTGGTGGCTATAGTACACTGCTGCGCATCCGAGGGTCGCAAGACCGAATCCCGGCTGCGGCGGCTGCATTTCGATGGAGGCGAAATTTTGAGGCCTGTGTGCTGTGCGATGTGAGTGCACGTAAAAGAAATGTTACGACCTGTCATTTATGTTCGTCATGCAGTCATGTTGTGCCATACCAATTTTGTTTACACCCATTAACGAAACGGCCAGGAAAGCACAAAGACCGTGGCATGTAAATCATCGCCCCGCCTCGGTGGTCTGGTGGCTATAGTACACTGCTGCGCATCCGAGGGTCGCAAGACCGAATCCCGGCTGCGGCGGCTGCATTTCGATGGAGGCGAAATTTTGAGGCCTGTGTGCTGTGCGATGTGAGTGCGCGTAAAAGAAATGTTACGACCTGTCATTTATGTTCGTCATGCAGTCATGTTGTGCCATACCAATTTTGTTTACACCCATTAACGAAACGGCCAGGAAAGCACAAAGACCGTGGCATGTAAATCATCGCCCCGCCTCGGTGGTCTGGTGGTTATAGTACACTGCTGCGCATCCGAGGGTCGCAAGACCGAATCCCGGCTGCGGCGGCTGCATTTCGATGGAGGCGAAATTTTGAGGCCTGTGTGCTGTGCGATGTGAGTGCGCGTAAAAGAAATGTTACGACCTGTCATTTATGTTCGTCATGCAGTCATGTTGTGCCATACCAATTTTGTTTACACCCATTAACGAAACGGCCAGGAAAGCACAAAGACCGTGGCATGTAAATCATCGCCCCGCCTCGGTGGTCTGGTGGTTATAGTACACTGCTGCGCATCCGAGGGTCGCAAGACCGAATCCCGGCTGCGGCGGCTGCATTTCGATGGAGGCGAAATTTTGAGGCCTGTGTGCTGTGCGATGTGAGTGCGCGTAAAAGAAATGTTACGACCTGTCATTTATGTTCGTCATGCAGTCATGTTGTGCCATACCAATTTTGTTTACACCCATTAACGAAACGGCCAGGAAAGCACAAAGACCGTGGCATGTAAATCATCGCCCCGCCTCGGTGGTCTAGTGTTATGGTACTCGGGTGCGCATCCGAGGGTCGCAGGACCGAATCCCGGCTGCGGCGGCTGCATTTCGATGGAGGCGAAATTTTGAGGCCTGTGTGCTGTGCGATGTGAGTGCACGTAAAAGAAATGTTACGACCTGTCATTTATGTTCGTCATGCAGTCATGTTGTGCCATAGATATTTTGTTTACACCCATTAACGAAACGGCCAGGAAAGCACAAAGACCGTGGCATGTAAATCATCGCCCCGCCTCGGTGGTCTGGTGGCTATAGTACACTGCTGCGCATCCGAGGGTCGCAAGACCGAATCCCGGCTGCGGCGGCTGCATTTCGATGGAGGCGAAATTTTGAGGCCTGTGTGCTGTGCGATGTGAGTGCGCGTAAAAGAAATGTTACGACCTGTCATTTATGTTCGTCATGCAGTCATGTTGTGCCATATCTATTTTGTTTACACCCATTAACGAAACGGCCAGGAAAGCACAAAGACCGTGGCATGTAAATCATCGCCCCGCCTCGGTGGTCTGGTGGCTATAGTACACTGCTGCGCATCCGAGGGTCGCAAGACCGAATCCCGGCTGCGGCGGCTGCATTTCGATGGAGGCGAAATTTTGAGGCCTGTGTGCTGTGCGATGTGAGTGCACGTAAAAGAAATGTTACGACCTGTCATTTATGTTCGTCATGCAGTCATGTTGTGCCATACCAATTTTGTTTACACCCATTAACGAAACGGCCAGGAAAGCACAAAGACCGTGGCATGTAAATCATCGCCCCGCCTCGGTGGTCTGGTGTTATGGTACTCTGCTGCGCATCCGAGGGTCGCAAGACCGAATCCCGGCTGCGGCGGCTGCATTTCGATGGAGGCGAAATTTTGAGGCCTGTGTGCTGTGCGATGTGAGTGCGCGTAAAAGAAATGTTACGACCTGTCATTTATGTTCGTCATGCAGTCATGTTGTGCCATACCAATTTTGTTTACACCCATTAACGAAACGGCCAGGAAAGCACAAAGACCGTGGCATGTAAATCATCGCCCCGCCTCGGTGGTCTAGTGTTATGGTACTCTCGTGCGCATCCGAGGGTCGCAGGACCGAATCCCGGCTGCGGCGGCTGCATTTCGATGGAGGCGAAATTTTGAGGCCTGTGTGCTGTGCGATGTGAGTGCACGTAAAAGAAATGTTACGACCTGTCATTTATGTTCGTCATGCAGTCATGTTGTGCCATACCAATTTTGTTTACACCCATTAACGAAACGGCCAGGAAAGCACAAAGACCGTGGCATGTAAATCATCGCCCCGCCTCGGTGGTCTGGTGGTTATAGTACACGGCTGCGCATCCGAGGGTCGCAAGACCGAATCCCGGCTGCGGCGGCTGCATTTCGATGGAGGCGAAATGTTGAGGCCTGTGTGCTGTGCGATGTGAGTGCACGTAAAAGAACTCATGTTACGACCTGTCATTTATGTTCGTCATGCAGTCATGTTGTGCCATACCAATATTGTTACACCATTAACGAAACGGCCAGGAAAGCACCAAGACCGTGGCATGTAAATCATCGCCCCGCCACGGTGGTCTAGCTGGCTATAGTACACGGCTGCGCATCCGAGGGTCGCAAGACCGAATCCCGGCTGCGGCGGCTGCATTTCGATGGAGGCGAAATGTTGAGGCCTCGTGTGCTGTGCGATGTGAATGCACGTAAAAGAACTCATGTTAGGACCTGTCATTTATGTTCGTCATGCAGTCATGTTGTGCCATACGAATATTGTATACACCCATTAACGAAACGGCCAGGAAAGCACATAGACCGTGGCATGTAAATTATCGCCCCGCCACGGTGGTCTAGTGGCTATAGTACACGGCTGCGCATCCGAGGGTCGCAAGACCGAATCCCGGCTGCGGCGGCTGCATTTCGATGGAGGCGAAATTTTGAGGCCTGTGTGCTGTGCGATGTGAGTGCACGTAAAAGAAATGTTACGACCTGTCATTTATGTTCGTCATGCAGTCATGTTGTGCCATACCAATTTTGTTTACACCCATTAACGAAACGGCCAGGAAAGCACAAAGACCGTGGCATGTAAATCATCGCCCCGCCTCGGTGGTCTAGTGTTATGGTACTCGCGTGCGCATCCGAGGGTCGCCGGACCGAATCCCGGCTGCGGCGGCTGCATTTCGATGGAGGCGAAATTTTGAGGCCTGTGTGCTGTGCGATGTGAGTGCGCGTAAAAGAAATGTTACGACCTGTCATTTATGTTCGTCATGCAGTCATGTTGTGCCATACCAATTTTGTTTACACCCATTAACGAAACGGCCAGGAAAGCACAAAGACCGTGGCATGTAAATCATCGCCCCGCCTCGGTGGTCTGGTGGCTTATAGTACACTGCTGCGCATCCGAGGGTCGCAGGACCGAATCCCGGCTGCGGCGGCTGCATTTCGATGGAGGCGAAATTTTGAGGCCTGTGTGCTGTGCGATGTGAGTGCACGTAAAAGAAATGTTACGACCTGTCATTTATGTTCGTCATGCAGTCATGTTGTGCCATACCAATTTTGTTTACACCCATTAACGAAACGGCCAGGAAAGCACAAAGACCGTGGCATGTAAATCATCGCCCCGCCTCGGTGGTCTGGTGGCTATAGTACACTGCTGCGCATCCGAGGGTCGCAAGACCGAATCCCGGCTGCGGCGGCTGCATTTCGATGGAGGCGAAATTTTGAGGCCTGTGTGCTGTGCGATGTGAGTGCACGTAAAAGAAATGTTACGACCTGTCATTTATGTTCGTCATGCAGTCATGTTGTGCCATACCAATTTTGTTTACACCCATTAACGAAACGGCCAGGAAAGCACAAAGACCGTGGCATGTAAATCATCGCCCCGCCTCGGTGGTCTGGTGTTATAGTACACTGCTGCGCATCCGAGGGTCGCAAGACCGAATCCCGGCTGCGGCGGCTGCATTTCGATGGAGGCGAAATTTTGAGGCCTGTGTGCTGTGCGATGTGAGTGCGCGTAAAAGAAATGTTACGACCTGTCATTTATGTTCGTCATGCAGTCATGTTGTGCCATACCAATTTTGTTTACACCCATTAACGAAACGGCCAGGAAAGCACAAAGACCGTGGCATGTAAATCATCGCCCCGCCTCGGTGGTCTGGTGGTTATAGTACACTGCTGCGCATCCGAGGGTCGCAAGACCGAATCCCGGCTGCGGCGGCTGCATTTCGATGGAGGCGAAATTTTGAGGCCTGTGTGCTGTGCGATGTGAGTGCGCGTAAAAGAAATGTTACGACCTGTCATTTATGTTCGTCATGCAGTCATGTTGTGCCATACCAATTTTGTTTACACCCATTAACGAAACGGCCAGGAAAGCACAAAGACCGTGGCATGTAAATCATCGCCCCGCCTCGGTGGTCTGGTGTTATAGTACACTGCTGCGCATCCGAGGGTCGCAAGACCGAATCCCGGCTGCGGCGGCTGCATTTCGATGGAGGCGAAATTTTGAGGCCTGTGTGCTGTGCGATGTGAGTGCACGTAAAAGAAATGTTACGACCTGTCATTTATGTTCGTCATGCAGTCATGTTGTGCCATACCAATTTTGTTTACACCCATTAACGAAACGGCCAGGAAAGCACAAAGACCGTGGCATGTAAATCATCGCCCCGCCTCGGTGGTCTGGTGTTATAGTACACTGCTGCGCATCCGAGGGTCGCAAGACCGAATCCCGGCTGCGGCGGCTGCATTTCGATGGAGGCGAAATTTTGAGGCCTGTGTGCTGTGCGATGTGAGTGCGCGTAAAAGAAATGTTACGACCTGTCATTTATGTTCGTCATGCAGTCATGTTGTGCCATACCAATTTTGTTTACACCCATTAACGAAACGGCCAGGAAAGCACAAAGACCGTGGCATGTAAATCATCGCCCCGCCTCGGTGGTCTGGTGGCTATAGTACACTGCTGCGCATCCGAGGGTCGCAAGACCGAATCCCGGCTGCGGCGGCTGCATTTCGATGGAGGCGAAATTTTGAGGCCTGTGTGCTGTGCGATGTGAGTGCAGCGTAAAAGAAATGTTACGACCTGTCATTTATGTTCGTCATGCAGTCATGTTGTGCCATACCAATTTTGTTTACACCCATTAACGAAACGGCCAGGAAAGCACAAAGACCGTGGCATGTACATCATCGCCCCGCCTCGGTGGTCTGGTGGCTATAGTACACTGCTGCGCATCCGAGGGTCGCAAGACCGAATCCCGGCTGCGGCGGCTGCATTTCGATGGAGGCGAAATTTTGAGGCCTGTGTGCTGTGCGATGTGAGTGCGCGTAAAAGAAATGTTACGACCTGTCATTTATGTTCGTCATGCAGTCATGTTGTGCCATACCAATTTTGTTTACACCCATTAACGAAACGGCCAGGAAAGCACAAAGACCGTGGCATGTACATCATCGCCCCGCCCTCGTGTCTGGTGGCTATAGTACACTGCTGCGCATCCGAGGGTCGCAAGACCGAATCCCGGCTGCGGCGGCTGCATTTCGATGGAGGCGAAATGTTGATGCCTTTGTGCTGTGCGATGTGAGTGCGCGTAAAAGAAATGTTACGATCTGTCATTTATGTTCGTGATGCAGTCATGTTGTGCCATACCAATTTTGTTTCACACCCATTAACGAAACGGCCAGGAAGCACAAAGACCGTGGCATGTACATCATCGCCCCGCCTCGGTGGTCTGGTGGCTATAGTACACTGCTGCGCATCCGAGGGTCGCAAGACCGAATCCCGGCTGCGGCGGCTGCATTTCGATGGAGGCGAAATTTTGAGGCCTGTGTGCTGTGCGATGTGAGTGCAGCGTAAAAGAAATGTTACGACCTGTCATTTATGTCTGTCATTTGTCGTCATGCAGTCATGTTGTGCCATACAATTTTGTTTACACCCATTAACGAAACGGCCAGGAAAGCACAAAGACCGTGGCATGTAAATCATCGCCCCGCCTCGGTGGTCTAGTGGCTATAGTACACTGCTGCGCATCCGAGGGTCGCAAGACCGAATCCCGGCTGCGGCGGCTGCATTTCGATGGAGGCGAAATTTTGAGGCCTGTGTGCTGTGCGATGTGAGTGCGCGTAAAAGAAATGTTACGACCTGTCATTTATGTTCGTCATGCAGTCATGTTGTGCCATACCAATTTTGTTTACACCCATTAACGAAACGGCCAGGAAAGCACAAAGACCGTGGCATGTAAATCATCGCCCCGCCTCGGTGGTCTGGTGGCTATAGTACACTGCTGCGCATCCGAGGGTCGCAAGACCGAATCCCGGCTGCGGCGGCTGCATTTCGATGGAGGCGAAATGTTGAGGCCTGTGTGCTGTGCGATGTGAGTGCACGTAACAGAAATGTTACGACCTGTCATTTATGTTCGTCATGCAGTCCATGTTGTCCCATACCAATTTGTATACACCCATTAACGAAACGGCCAGGAAAGCACCAAGACCGTGGCATGTAAATTATCGCCCCGCCACCGTGGTCTAATGGCTACAGTACTCGGCTGCCCATCCGAGGGTCGCAGTACTGAATCCCCGCTGCGGCGGCTGCATTTCGATGGAGGCGAATGTTGAGGCCTGTGTGCTGTGCGATGTGAGTGCACGTAAAGAAATGTTACGACCTGTCATTTATGTTCGTCATGCAGCCATGTTGTCCCATACCAATTTTGTATACACCCATTAACGAAACCGCCAGGAAAGCACCAAGACCGTGGCATGTAAATTATCGCCCCGCCACCGTGGTCTAATGGCTATAGTACTCGGCTGCCCATCCGAGGGTCGCAGTACTGA
>JABSTT010002220.1:0-50255 GCA_013339685.2 Hyalomma asiaticum | reverse complement strand
GTCGAGGGTTTATGGCCACTACCTCTCCTATGACTCCACAGCCATGGCGTTGAATGCAAAATGCCAAGAAAGTGGTGATAGTCTGTAAGAGGTGTAGTGGTACTACCCCTATTGAGTCCGCAGAGGCATGGAATGTTTTTTCACGCTGATGCTGATTGCGGTTACGGACAGAAGTGGCGGCGGCGGACAACATTGCTGCCAATTTCAGTCGCAGTAACCAGCCCATAACAGCTTGAGCTATAAAAATGCGAATTTACAGGCCGGCAGCTCCAGATTAACAGATCGAGTAAAGAGTCAAGCGTACCATGTAATAGATACCGCACGCGTAAGTCCTAACACATATGCACAAATGTTTTTTATGAGCACGTGCTTGTGCGATTAAAAGCAACATATTTGTTTCGGTAATCTGTTGGTCTCGTCCAAATGGTCACTGAAACGGTTTCTTGAGATTGTGTAGTTGCTTGAGCCGCATAGTTATGAAATTCTTTGCACTACAAATTACCTTTATCAAGCCAGATAAGGATTTTTGTAACTCCCTTCTCCGTAGCACTACCTCACTCCTGCAGTTTTGTGGTTCTTCTTATCAGCGACTCAATTTCTAGAGCTTGGCTGTAAAGCCACAGGGTGGAGCCTGTAATAAAAACAAAACTAAGCCCTCTTGATTTTAGATATAGCAGTATCTCCTACTCTTCCATAATAAACCGAAAGTGTAAGGACGGTGCATCTTTATCCAAACGAATGAGTTTTTTTGGATGGATAGTACACTAAAAATGAAGTATGACACCCAATTGCAGAAAAGGATGAACATTGAATTGAATTGAAGTTTATTTGTCCTGAAAATTCTTACAGAAGCGGGAGCAGAGGCTAAAGGCTATACAGCCTGACAAGAGGCGTGTGCTCGTATGTACAGTTTGGTATGCAGTCCGCTGGGCATCCTAATATCAAAGAAATATATTCATAGATATTACACAAAAACACAACAAAAATTAGCGTAATATTGTCACACAATGTGAAATAAAGAAACGAAAATCATAAAAAACTTGAACTATTTTAGGAGAACTTCATTGTTACATAAAAACAAATAAGACATTTGAAAATAACTTTGTCAGATAATGCAAATTGATGAATCATATGTCATAAATCAAACAAAGAAACTTTAGTAAGCATACTCAATATCATGGTGCATTAGGATGTAATGGTGTTAGAAGGCATGGAACATAAATCTACCAGACCATGTAAATGATTTAGCATGGTAGGCATTTGGAATTCAATGTGTTGCTTCCCATAATTTGTCCTCATTGCTGGAATTTTCCTGCGTAGCTGACACATGTGATAATTAGCATTTTGAGGTGTGTTCTGAAGATATTGGGGCCTGTTTCTATTAACCAATTGCAAAATTTTGAAGTAATACAGTTGTGTTACCTTTAACATTGTATTTTTTTCAAAGAGTGTTTTAGTTCTCAAATCCCTGATAATGCCGTGATATTGCTCGATTGCTTGCAAAACTCGTTTGTGGAGAACTAGTAATTTTTGGTAGTTTGTTTACGTGGTAGTTCCCCATATCAAGATACAGTATGTCATTTTAGAATAGAAAAGTGCATAGTATAATTCTACCTGTAACCATTTCAGTAAAACTGGGCATAGCTTATATAAACATCCAACTGCTTTACTGAGTTCTCTCATAAATTTGTCTACATGTGTATTCCATGTCACGCCTTCAGTAAACCATACACCTAGAAACTTCTGACTGGTGACATGCTCTATCTCTCTGCCTTCAAATAGAACAATTGGACTGTAGTTACGGGGCTTATTAGGCAGGAAACACTATGTATTTTGTTTTACGAACATTTAATTCCAATTTAAGATAAGATAACCAGATAAGTGGTGTAGGTAGTTATTAGCCTGGTGTTGTAGGTCAAGGATGGATGTGCCACAGAAAAATATGTTAGTGTCATCTGCATACATTATTAACTTGAAAGAACATGGGATATCACATAGGTCATTTATATAAATTATGAACAGTAAAGGCCCAAGTATTGAACCCTGCGGTGCTCCTCTTGTTATGTTTGCGTAAGTGGATGTACTATTATTTATGCAAACATATTGATGGCAGTTTGTTAAATAGTCCTTCATTAACGCGAGAACCACACCACGTACTTGCTAAATTTACATGTTAGCACTTCATGGCACACCGAATCAAGTACCTTTCTGAGCTCTATAAACAAACCAAGTGAGTACAGTCTATGTTCGATGTCTTTAATTAATTCATATTTAATGTTATGCAAAGCTGTCTCACAAGATTTATTTTTTTGAAGATCATATTGAGCCTGACTAATTACTTGATACTTGTTAAAGAATTTATACAAACGGATGTTTATTACATTCTGAAAAACTTTAGATAGAATAGGTAGAATGGATATTGGCGTGTAATTGTTTAATTGTCTTTTATCACCACCTTGAAAGACGGCATACTCTCGCTATTTTCAGGCGGTCTGGAAAAGTGCCAGTGGTGAACATTCGGTTTATTATATGAACGATGACTGGAGCTATAATATCAGCTACCTATTTTAACGGAATTGTCTTTATCTCGTCAAAACCAGCTGCTACATTATTCTTAATCTCGTTTATTAGTTGTATTGCTTCCTCTGATGTCACTGGGGGAAAAGATACAGAGTTTGCAAAATGTATTCTTTTAGTGTAGTACGAGAAACTGTATTGCTGTCGTTTTTGTATTCTGCACTCATCACAAAATACTCATTCATCTTATTCACTGCTTAACGATGAGATAATGCGCCTGCATTAGTCTGAATGCAAAACGGTGTTGCTTGTTTTTTATCCTGTATTAGAATCTTTACCTTATTCCACACCTTCCTAGAGTCGTTCTTTATTTTCGCAAACAGCTTTTCACAATATGTTTCCCTCGCTCGCCTCAACTCGGTGGTCAACATATTTCGGTATCTTTTAAACTATGACAGCGCCACCAAGTTCCTTGACAAAACAAAAACGTGGGACATTTAGTTTTTTGTCTTAATCATGTTCAGTAGTAGCCTTCCATCATTCCACGGCTTTCTTGCTCGTTTCGGTTTCCGATTTTGCAACGTCACTGGAAATGCGTGATTCTTAGTTTCTCAAAAAATACCTCGTATGCTGCATTCAAATTTCATTGCTCAAACACGCACGCCAAATCGATTGACTGAATACGCGAGTGTAAATATTCCAAGCCTGCAGCACTGATGCTGCGAAATATGGCTTCCACTGTGGTTTGGCATTTGGCCTGCGTGTTTGGCAGGAGACAAAAGACTGGTAGATGGTCGCTCACGTCGATTGTTAGCAGTCCAGCAATGCATCCTTGTGAATGAATATTTGTTACACATGTCAAGTAAAGTAGCACTTTTTCTGTTAATCTTGTGGCTTCCGTGATAAGATTAGTGCACGCGAAGGAATGTATGATTTCAACAAACTTGTTAGCTGCAGTGTCATTTCATAATATATTTATGTTGATGCCCCCATTATTACAAAACGAATCGAAAATCGACATAGAAAAGAAAGCACACGTTCCACATAGTCAAAGAAATCTACCTTGTTACCCATTGGTGGTCGGCACATAACTAAAGCTATTTTCTCTAATCGTACCGACATGCATTCAAAGCTCTTATTTGTCACTGAAAACTCAGAAATAATTTCATATTTTATGGACCTTTTAACATGACTTGGTATGCCACCACCCGGACCACTTCACCGCACGAGGCCATTGTACAGGCACTCATGGAAATGTGGCGGTTTTTCAGTTTCCGTTAGCCAGGTTTCCGTGTACATCAAAATATCAAAGCTGTGAGTGATCGAGACAGATAAGTCACTAAGTTGTTCCTCTTTATTTCTAATGCTACGCGTGTTTAGGTGTAGGAGTTCGAACTGTTTAGAAGTACATGGAACAGTTTTGTTGAAAGTTGATACATCGTAATAGCTATATGCTTCAGAGCTGTCCATTGTCTACGGAGCAGTCTACACATACATCTAGAAAAGACCACACTACGTTGCTTCGTTCATATTCTCAATATCGCTAAGGCATGAAATCTTCAACTCTGGTGAATTTTCATTTTTTCTTGCAAACACTTTGCTTCCAATAGTCCACACGAATTTCCATCGTAGCTCTTTCTTTTTTTTGCTCTGGCAGCGAGCAGCTGCTTGCCTTACAGGTTAGGTGTTCCTTGACAGAAACTCTGGATGAGGACTGGAATCCAAGTTGCATCCAGTTTGGTTTTCTTCGCTTTACTAAGAAAGGCATTCGTCTTTGTTCTACGGATGAACCGGAGAATTATATTTGATTCGTCATGCCGAGCAGTAGGCACACGATGACAAACATCAATGTTAGCTTCCGTTACTTCCTCCTGTATAACTAGACCAATTTGTTTGACTATAGCCACTGGTTCACCCTCAAGTGGAATTCCCTTAATCTCAACATTGTTGAAACGCTGATACTTTTCCAATTCTTCCAGATTGTTCGTCAGTTTCATGTTTTCGGTACAAAGTTTTCGGTTTTCTTTCAGCACTTCCTGGAACTGCTTCGTGATTTCACCTATGCCATCAAATTTTTCATTTAAGCCTCTGATTTCTAGCCGAAGCTCACGCTTGAAATCTTCGAAGGCCTTGGTCATATCGCGCACTTCCTTGGTCATTACAATGGCAAACCAACAGTACAGCAACAGCAAGGCAATGACGACGACTATGCAAACAATGCAGGTGGCAAATGGTTCGGCAGCAGAGCACAGCTCTAACGTACAAGTAAATAGGATTTTTTCAAGAACACCGCCTACCTGTAAAAGCAAGCGCAATATTTAGATGCTGCTCAGGTGCGCACCACTGCCGAACTGTTTTGAAACCTCATTGCACTGGTCCTTTTAAGCCGTTGGCTCTTTACGCTGTCCTCATGAGGTGGGCATTGCCTCAACTTTTACGCAGGAGCACAGATGGCACAAACGATACTTAGGGCTCGTCGCCCCATCTGTGCGATCAATAACACATGCCATCAATGAATAAATGAATCAATCAATCAGTCAAATTTTCATTATTTCACGAAAAGCTTTTACAGGTAGAGGTAGTATACATAGTAAAAACTGAATTGGGACCTCCTGTTCATGGTTAACATAAAAGTTACAACGGTAAGAACACTAGTATTGTATATTATTATAAGAGGCCACGCTTTATAGCATGCTAATATGAATTGACAACGAAAGCTGTTCTGCATTGCAATGAAGATTCTGTGGTGTCAGTTGCTCTTATCTCTAAAATTATCTGGCATCCCGTGAATGTGACCGGACATACAGTGTAAATGGTCAGACTAAAATACGCGTGCTCCATACCTGCATATCCTCGCCAGAAGAATCGTGTCCTGATTAACAAGCATGTCATGCTTACGATGTCATAATCTATCACTCATGATAGTGATATATACGTACTCCGTCATGTTCCATTTACTTTATGCTAAGTAAACGAGGAGACCTCACACAACATTGTGGCACCAATCATGTTGAGGTCAACGCTTACTTTCAACGCTTTCTGACTGTCACCTTAATAAATGAAAGCACTAATTGCCCACCGATCTTTGAAGAAATATTTATCTCTAATACATCACCGGAATGTTGCAGCGACAGTCAAGTAGCGGAGATGTAACCATAAATCTAAGTGCGGCGTATTTCATGTATACGCCAGTCCAAGTGGTCATTAACGCAAACAGTCTAAGGATGTATAGAAAACCCTGCAGAGTATTACATCCATTCACAATCCCTTGTCGCTGATGGTTGTCCGTCGTGTAGTACCTTAGAATTGAAGGCGTCTCTCTTGAAAACCCGGGGATGCAGGTTCGATTCCCTGCCACAGCAGCCGCATTTTCATGTGGACGAAATGCAAGATACCTGCGTACTTAGTTCCAGGCATACGTCAAAGCAACCTCAGGGGGTCAACATTAACCTGGAGTCCGCCCATTTCGGCATGCTGAATAATAATAATAATAATAATAATAATAATAATAATAATAATAATAATAATAATAATAATAATGGGAGTGTTATTAACGCGATGGCGTTAAGGATCGCAAGCGTTTCTTCATTGCGCAGGTAGTGAAGTTAACAAAACTGAATTTATGAAAATGAAACGCGCCAGAAGAACCTTAAATAAGACTAAACTAAGTACTGCACAAATGAGAGCTCTGACGGTAATGTGAATGCCCGAGAAAACCAAACTCTATCACGAGGAAATTCAAAGAATTCCAGCATTTTATTGAGAAGGCGCGAATTTTAATGAGCGCTCTGTAGGATGGCGATGCAAACTGGGCGAAATGACACCGATGCCGACAGAAGTTTTTTCTGTGGGAGGGGGGGGGGTTATGCATAGTTTTTCGGTGGTGTTATCGATCCGGTGTATGAGTATCGTGGATGAAAAAGGTGGTAAGAAAGTAAGAAGAGAGGGCGGTTCTAGAAGGGAAGTAGGGACATGGGCGGCGAATACTACGCCCATCAAAATGGCGCGATAGTATTCCATTGTTAAAAGCATTGCTCAGACATTCTGCGACTTCTTCTTATTATTATTACAAAAATGTAATTTTCCATGCACCGTTTTTTCCGACAGGCGCCTATTCTGAGACGTAACCTGATATTATCGACAAAATATAATATCAGTAATCAATAAAGCAAAATGAACTTACCTATCAAGAAATCAGACAATCCTCAATGTACACATGCGACTTCAGCTACTGTGTCGTGGCATAATCACGTACCGCAATGTAACGTGACATTGCGGTACGCAATTTTTGTGATTACATCACATGTTCCCGCCAAAATCACGTATGAAAATGTCAAGTGACATGTCTCTGCCAAAATTTCACATCACAATCAAGCGACCTGTTCCAGTAATCTATCGGCCAGCTTCGCTGTGACCTGGCCTTGCACGACGCACATGAAGCTGCGGCGACATGACACCGACGGCGATGGCATAAAGCCATCCATGCTGTTCACGTAATTGCTATCGCAATAAAAAAATCCACGCATATCCATAGAGTGAATGATGATGAGTGGGCAAAGCTCCGGAGGTTCATCGTAGATCGTGCCGAGTTCCGGATTAATTTAGTTAACGCGCACGCTACGAATCCTTATGGTTCAACTACGCACAAGTGAAATCTCCCATTGCAAGTCAAGATCCAGTGCCTATATATATATATATATATATATATATATATATATATATATATATATATATATATATATATATATATGGGTGGCTGGTGAACGGTTCTCCAGCGCGAGCAGTCGGTATTTTTCAATCAAGAAACTCGCCAGAAGACGCTGCCTGCGTCAACGTTTTCTTTCGAGGGTGAGGGCGCGTTCTCCTTCTTTGCGAGATGGTAGAGCGTTCATCGAAGGAAGAGCGTTTCCATAGTCAACGCGCGCCTTTCGCTCTCTCTCTCTCACAACACAGCAGATGGAAGAGTGAGGGAGCTCGCGCGCCGGGAGGCACGCGCCGAGGGCGAGTGCGAGCGCGAACCAGACGAGGTGGCTACGACGGACAACGGCAGACAAGCCTACGCCTTAAAGGGCCCATGACAGCTATTTTTTTATTGGATACATTTATGTTCTAATGAGTAGAACAGTATCTTGTAATCACGGCATGGAGTGGCAAATTCTCCAGCGTGAAGTCTAATTAGTCACAGCATCGTTAATTTTGTTCCGTTTTAATGAAGCTTCGAAACGCGCGCCAAAAACTGCAAGAAACTAGCGCCGCGGGGCTAGCGCGGCGGCCGTCGGAAGTGAGCGCATGCACTGATCACTTGAGCTCAAGATTCGGTGACGTTGCGGAGAGCGCGAGCGCCAGACCAGCTAGCCACACTCGCTTTGCATCATAGCGTGTGTACAATGTACGCTTGAGGGACCAACACGGAGAGGAAGCAGAACAATACGGCTTTTGGCGTGGCCTCCGCGATCGGCTGCGAGAGCCGATCTTGGAGGCCACGCTCGGAGGCCATAGCGCGGCGCGCCCGTGTCTCTCTGTGACGTCACGATATCAACTTACAAAAGTGAAACGTCACAGATGGCCCACAAACTACGTCATACTAGTGACGATGTCGCGAGGTGCCGCAAGCCCAGATGAGCATTTCTGGTCACTTTAAATACATATTAAAATATCTTAACGACAACGTTCGCCGTTAATACTTGGCCACAAGTGCCTTCAGATGTTCGACAACCAAACAACACAAACATATCGGGTTTGAAATTTTGGTGTCATGGGCCCTTTAAGGAGCTTCGCCCGTAAAACAAACTCAGTGGGCTTTTACAAGCACGCAAGGGAGCCGAAGCGTTGGTTGGGCATTGCTCCATGCTCTCTCTCGTTCATCTTTTGAACTTATTCTACTTTCACTTCCGCTATTTTTTGTCTCATGATAATGGTGATGGTAATTGTGAAGATGATGTCCTTGAAATTGATGGCTTGTGCCTACCATGGCGGATTGGCCATGAATCGTTGTTGGTAGCTTATTGGGTATTTAAGGCTCTCTTGAAGTGCAATCTATTAAAATAAAAGTGAATAAATGGGCAAATGTGAACAGATATAAGCTTATAATAAAAGGAATTGGAGGGCGGTGCATGTGTGAAGACGGAATAGACAGGTTATAGTTAACGGCGTAAAGCGAACTCGTTAGGATTGTTGCAGTAGACTGAATTGAACAATAATTATAGAGCAATGCAGATGAATGTTGAGTTATTTCAAGCATAAATGGAATGAAAATAGTACACGCTTGGCTGTATGAATAAAGTAACAAATATCGTCGAAGATGTCCTCGTGGCTCTGTCTCAGCGCTGAAGCGCCGAATCTGAGTAGTTCTCATGGCAGGTTCAATCCCGTTTTAGCAATCCCCATTTCTAGTATCCTTATTATTATTAATTTATACCGTCGAGACACTAGCACATAGCGTTCTATGGTTTCAACTTCCGGGCAGTATTGGCAGACGGACGAAATTAGCAGACCAGCCCTATGTGAGTAAAAATTAATTGGGGGGACACGCCATCGGAATCTTGTGAGCACTACTTCTATTGTCTTGAAGGGCATCACTGAGCTTTCCATAGGAATTTAAGATGCTGATATTCTGTGGTAGTTATTGTTTCAATTTGGTCTCTATGAATGGAAAAGTTTTTGTGTCGTGTCGCAGTTACATGTGTCTCTACAGGGAGAGTTGAGATTACAGGACCGTTCAGTGGGCTCGTGCTTAGCAATCAGCCATTTAATGGTCATCCACGGTGTCCTGGTACGCACAGTAATTTACCACATTCAGCTGAGGTAGAAGTAATGCCATGAACGTTTTGAGACCCAGAGAGTTTTAGAAAGCTGTGACCGAGGTGCAACCGACAGAGACAATACCTTATAACAGTTGCACTCAGAAGATCCGTCGGAAGCTTTCGCAGAGCTAACATCATGGTTAGAAGCTCAGCCTCACAAAAGGGAGTGAAATCCGGTAATGACAAAGGGAATCACCAATAAACCTATAGCGAGAAGGTTCCCACACGTGCCTGTTCATCCCTCACGGAAGGACCTGTTGCCAGTATTTATGTATTTATTTATTTAAAAAATACTGGAGACCGCAAATCGGTCCTTGCAGGAAGGGCACTTACAGAGGAGAAATATTGGGAAAACAATACAAAATACTTAAGTATAAAAATATAATACATTGACACAATAAGTGAACAAATACACCGAATAAGTCAAATATACATAACTGAAAACAAATGATTAACGCGCTTGAAAGAAAAGGTTTATTTGTTTGAGCCTGAGGAAGGTAATCTTACAAGAGATTGTTCAGAAACCTGGATGATTGAAATTTGAGGTTTCGGTGGAATATATCGTTCTGTTAGAATGTTAGTTGAATCATTTGATGCAACTACCTCTCTATTTCACATTTAAACGGTCTAATTGCTTCTGACCAAAAGTGATCTGTAATGTGTGAAATAGTGGCGAATGAGGTAAAAAGAAGTCCGGGTGATTTATGAATGCACACGGAGCGCGTCGAAACTGGTGACCAAAAAATTTTATAATTGTTTGAATCTTTAGATACGGAATCGGCAGGGCCATGATGGTTGGCGCGGTTCTTGGTAGAGGGCATTATTTGCTACATACCTAGGGAATCTAAGGCACAGACACGGGCCTTTTGGCTCGAGAACAACCAAACGTTTAATTTTATATGCAGGACTGTCATCCGAATAATATGCATCCGAATTCGATTATTCTTATGTGGAGAAACGGATGATGATCGACGATGATAGTGATATGGGGAAGGAAATGACGCTAATTTCTGCAGTACATGTCGGGAGTACGGCTAAGCGTCCGTGGGGGTGAGGGAAAGGGACTGACAGATGTACGAAGGAGAGGAACACCGTAGTGGGGGGCCCCGGAAATTTTGACCGCCTGGGGTTCTTGAACGTGCACTGACAACGAACGCACAATGCACGGGCCGCTGACATTTTCGCGTTCATAGAAAATGCCACCCCTGCGGCCGGGATCGAACCGGCGCTTTTTGGGCGGCAGCCGAGCACCGTAGTAATATGGAAAGTAATATGGAAAGCTCGATACATTTGTTAGGCAACGTAAGCTCATCCCCCCGTCTAGCCAGGCGGGCTCCACGCGCGCTCCGCACAGCAGTGCACGGAAGTGCACAAGCAGTTAAAAGTACTCGCGAAAAATCCCACTGAATGCAAAAAAAGTGCTGCGCTACGTTTATGAAAAAAATTGTTTGCCTAGTGTCATCATCAATCCCCAATCACTGGCACCAAGTTTGCTCTACCAACGATACTTGTTTCATATTGCATTATCACTCGCACAGGTTAGGCATACCGGAGAAATGCAGACGTGCCACAGCTATACAATAACAAAAACCGAAGACGCTTTAATAACTACGTTAAACTACGGAATTTTGGCGAATTATAAATCCGAAAGAGAAGCAAGCCAGTGTGCGACTTAAATGGGAAAATAGTGATTTCACTCGGTAGAAGAATCGGCTCAAAATTTGAACTATAGACTACCGCACTATAGACTACCGTACAAAACTTGTCCAGGTCCGGACGGTATCAGCGCAAAGCTTTTGAAGCTGTCTTCAGGTCATTCATCTTACCTCTTATCACTAATATTTCAGCAGTCACTGGGCACTGGGTGCCTTCCTGATGATTGGAAGATTGCGCATGTCATTCCTTGCTTTAAGTCTGGAGACAAGCACCTCGCTAACAATTATCGTCCCATTTCCCTTTCATGTATTTGCTGTAAGATGCTTGAACATATCTTATACAGTCACGTAATGTCTCACCTTGAATCGAACCAAGCTACTTTTTCAAAACCAACACGGCTTTCAGAAACAGAAATCCTGTAACACACAGCTGTTTGAGGTAGTTACCGATTTACACAATTCCATCAATATGTCATTGTTCGTTGATGCAATTTTTATTGATTTTTCTAAAGCATTTGATCGCGTCCCCCACCAACGTCTTCTAACAAAACTACGTAGTCTGCAGCTGGATAACAAAACATTTCAGTGGATTGAAGGCTTTCTAACTGACGGACTTCAATGTGTAGTAGTCGATTCCTATCTATCCAAACAGACGCGGGTCAAGTCGGGTGTACCACAGGGATCAGTTTTGGGGCCGCTGTTATTTTTTTTATTTATTTTTATTTATTTTATTTATGAGTACACTACAGCGCCCTCGTGGGGCATTGTGTAAGGGGGGCAATACAGCATGTACAAAGAGAGATACAATAGATAAATATACATAGATATAAATATACATAGGTGAAATACTGATTATTAAAGATGTCACTGAACACACGAACATAGAAATTCAAAATATACTAAAACAGCTAAATGTAGTGTCTAAAGGCATTACACAAAATATAATGTAAAGTAACTATTTAAACACCAACAGTTTCACAAGATAAGATAACTGCCGAAAGAGTTTTTCGCAAATAACTGAACACAGAGGATAAAATAAAAACAGGGGTAAAAAAGAAAAAGAGACAAAAAAAAATAAAACCTATCCGTTACAGCATCGCAACGCCATACATCAAATTTCGGTGCATAAATATTTTTTGAGGGTGCTTAAAAATTTTGCGTGATCTCGCTGTGATGCGTGATCATCTGGAAGGTCATTCCACAAACGAATCGCTCGTGGAAGAGCCGAAAGGTTGAAAGCTTCAGTTTCACCGTACATGCGTGATAAGCTATGGTTGTTATGTAATCGGCGTGAAGTTCGATGAGCTAGATTAAGGTGAACAGATGGCATCATGCTGGTGTGGATGAGTTTGTGGAATAGTGATAAAAGGGAAATGTCACGACGAATTTTTAGTGGCTCGAGTGCAAGGCCTTGTTTAACCTGTGTTATGCTAGATGGGTAGCTGTAATTACGCATAATGAATCGACTGGCTCGGTTCTGGATAGATTCTAACATATTAATTAGGTATTGTTGATGCGGTGACCAAATGGAGGAGGCGTACTCTAGTTGCGGACGGATTAAAGCAAGATACGCGAGTTTACGTACATCGGAAGGAGAACTGTATAAATTACGGCGTAGAAAACCTAATGATTTTGATGCGTTAGCACAGATGGAAGTGATATGTGTGGACCAGGAAAGATTGGGAGTTAGGTTTATGCCTAGGTACTTATAATTCTGAGCGCGTTCCACAATGCTGTTACCAATTTTGTATAGGCCACTAAAGTTATGGTGTTTTCGACTAAAAGTGATTAGTTTGCACTTGGAAACGTTTAATGTCATCTGCCAGGTATTGCACCACTCACCAATACGCTCAAGGTCTTATTGAAGGGAAAGATGATCACTACTGCTGCGGATGGGACGGTAAATAATGCTGTCATCGGAGAATATGCGCATACAAGATGATAAATTGTCCGGCAGGTCATTAATGAAGATGAGGAAAAGTAAGGGGCCGAGAACGCTTCCTTGCGGAACACCAGAGGAAACGTAATAAAGTGATGAAGAGGAATTGTTTGCGTTAGTGAATTGCTGCCGGTTCGTAATCTATATCAATGATATAGCGACTAGTATGCAGTCTTCTGTACGTCTTTTTGCTGATGACTGTGTAATATATAAAGAAATATCCAACCATAACGACGTTTTAACCACTCAGTCTGACTTAAAGGGACCCTGAAACGGTTTTGACGATTTTGTGCAAACATGGTGATCCGGTAGAGCGGGTCATTAGGACCATTACAGGACAGATTTCAGCGCTGTGCGTAAAAGTGTGTAATTTACAATAAGGTTTTGACAAAAACACGCGTATCGCAAAAGGTCGCAGCGGCTCGCCAAAATGCATTTTCAAACTCCCCCGCCAATCGAACTACGAATGGGAGGTCGCTGATTGGCCCCGAACCAGTCTTGTGCACGTAATTTTCAAAACCTAGCTGCGAAAAAAGTGCTTCTACAATGTACTCCTTCGCTTCAGCCAACGGTATCGTCGCGGCATCTGGCGGCATACACACGAGTCGCCGGCGCTCTATTACAGAGGCTAGCACTGCCGAGGCGGGCGACCTCAGTGAGGATATCGGGGCGCTATGTCGCTACGGAAGGCTCGGCAGAGCGGCTGTCGCGGGAGGCGCTGTCATCGCTAGGGCGCACTCCGCAGCAGATCGAGTTGAGGAGGAACAGCAGTGGTAAGGAGGAAGGCGACAGAAATAAGCCCATAGCTGCCTTAGCGCATCGTGCTTCGCTTTATTTATGGTGTGAATGATTTCACAATTATGTTGCCTAATCAGTGACGCAATGTCAAAAAAAAAAACGTTTCAGGGGCCCTTTAACGACTCTTTCTAAATGGTGCTGCAAATGGCAAATGAAAATTAACGTTGAAAGGACGAAACATGTTAAATTCTGTCGTCGTGCCAATTTATTGCCCAACGAATGCATTATTAATCATTCTCTGGTTGAAACGGTATCCTCGATTAAATATTTAGGTGTTCTCCTGAACTACAACCTGAAATGGAACAATCACGTGGAATCAATAGCCAGCAAGCATTTAGAAAGCTTGGCGTTCTAAAATTCCGCCTACGTCTTGCTACTTCAGACACTAAACTTCGGGCATTTAATTCACTCATTAAATCATCCTTAGAGTATTCTTCTAACATATGGCATCCGAATCAAGCTTACTTAACTGCTTACTCGATTTCCACACGTACTCGTATCCAAGGTAACTGCGAAAGTTTACTCGACATTTTCGTCACAGATATTGATGCACAAAACGTTGAATCGGGTGTCATCACGGCTTAGGTGAGCGACCACTTGCCCATATTTCTTATTGTGAATTCATCTGTGTTGCCCTTGCATCCTTCCGTAGATCAGCACTACACATTTCAAGATATTAACCCATTCACTCTTGATAAATTCCGCGACGAAATCTCGCGGATAAGCTGGCAAGACGTGTACGACGAAAGCGACTGCGACAAAGCATACGAGTTGCTTTTATCCGCCTTTAAGAACGCTTATGCAAAATCATTTAAGCGTAAAACAAAAAAAGCCAGAAAAGCAAGGAAACCATGGATTAATGACAGTACGTTGAAATTGATAAAGCAAAAAGATGATCTTTTCAAACAGTTCTTAAGGACAAGAGACAGTAGTTTTAGCCGCGTTTAAAAAAACTTCGGAATAAAGTTAATGGTTTCCTAAGGGCAGCAAAGACACAGTACTTCGAGAAATTGTTCCCTGCCGAAACAATAATGCGAACCGATGTCACATGGAAAAAGCTAAATAGTTTACTGCGTGGAAACCAACAGGCAGATAATGTAGAGTAATTAACAGTAAACAGTGAGCTCATATCAGGCACGGCATTAGCTGACGCTTTTAACAAATATTTTGTGTCACTTGTAAATAGTTCCTATGATCCCCAATGCACAGAATATTTAAAACCCAAAATCGTTCACAGTGCATTCCTAAACCCGACAGACACTCAAGAGATACAAAGCATGTTTCGCAGTTTTCGGAGTAGTAAAAGCTGCGATATCGATGATCTGCAGATTCGCCCAGCAAAATATGTACTATATCTAGTCAGTCCTGTCTTAGAGCACGTGTACAATCTTTCGCTGGCGAACGGCCCATTTACAAGGCGCATGCAAATCGCGAAGGTAACAGCACTTTTGAAATCTGGCGACAGAAACAAGTTCTCAGACTATAGGCCAATATCAATTCTGCTTATTTTTTCTAAATCTCTCGAAAAGCTGATAAATGTAAGGATAACCTCATTCTGTAACAAGCACAATCTTCTTACAGATTTTCAATTTGGGTTTAGAAAAGGGCGCTCAACTGAATTAGCATTATTGACCCAAAAAGAAATAATTCTGCGAGGCTTTGAAGAAAATTTGGTTACCCTTGCCATATTCATTGATTTTTCAAAGGCCTTCGATACCATCAATCACAACACTTTACTAACAAAACTTGATATTTACGGCTTTAGGGGAACATTCCTGAAATTAATTAGAAGTTATCTGCAGTATAGGTATCAAACTGTTGTTATAGGTAATCATTATTCAAATAAATTACCGATACGTGCTGGGGTCCCGCAAGGGAGCATACTTGGACCACTATTGTTCAACATTTATATAAATGATTTAACGAATATCAAGACTACAGCGCGATTTGTTATCTATGCGGACGACACCAGTTTACTGATGACTTCTAGAAACGTTGCAGAACTCATCAGCAGAGCCAATGATATTCTAGAACAAATAAACAAATGGAGTTTATCAAACTCACTAACTATTAATGCTACCAAAACAAAAGGCGTGCTTTTTCAACCAAAGAATAAAAAACAAGTAGTCCATGGATGTCTCCAGATAGGAACTTCCGTGATAGAAGTAGTACCTTCGGTCAAAAGCTTAGGCGTCATTTTTTAGGAAAACATGTTATGGAATGAACATGTCAACACTATTGCCAATAAGCTTGCTCGAGTGACAGGTATACTAGTAAGATTACGCCTCTTGTTGCCATTAAAAGTGAAACTCTTACTTTATAATTTTCTTTTTCTATAGCATATCGACTATTGTCATCTCGTATGGGGCAACACAACTAGCTCAAACATCAACATTTTATTCCTTTTGCAAAAGAAAGCCGTTCGAACGATTTTAAATGCTCCATTCGATGCACACACTGATCCTATTTTTGACCAGTTAAGTATCATACCAGTAAAGGCAGTGTACAATGCAATTTTGCAAAAACGGTTTTTATGGAAAGAAAGGATAGCATAGGTTTTCTAGAGCATCTGTCAAGGCTCACATTAAAATCAAGCACATTCAGTACACGTCACAAAGAAACCTGGTATGTTCCACACTGTAGAACAAATTATGGAAAAAGTTCCTCCCACTTCCGCGGTGCTGCATAAGCCGACTCACTGGCGTAGAAATGAGCAGGCCTAGTTCTCAGCATTAGACGGTCCATGGAGGATCTCCTGCAGGATTGCCCTCATCCTGCGGAGGCTCTCCATGCGCTCCTCATGCTGCCGGTGCGCGTCGTCGTAATACGCACTCGTGTCCAACTCACACTGAACAGCCCTGTCAGCACACTCCACTGTCTGTTGACAGGCAACATCGACAGGCGACAGTTGCTCGCTCACAACGCTGCCCTCGACGGAGCGCCTTGGGGCGCCCAGGTCCGACGGTACGCCGTAGTTGGGCTCAGGCGGCACGACTGAGTCTCCGGTGCGACTCTCAGTAGCACTCATGATGAATGCACTAGTTGAGGTCCTTTTTCCGACAGCAAGCCAAGCGACTTGTATGAAAGCCAGTGATGGCGGAACCGTCGTCTTTCTCAGAAGTGGATGTATTGACGTTTCCTCGTGGAACGCAGCGTGCAATACAGCCCCCAATGAGCCGTTCCCACAGAACATGCGCCAGACTGCGTCACAAAACTTTAAGTGGCTCTTCGAGTAGATTTGTACTATTCATGAAGTTTGAAAGGAAATACGATGGATAACATTCTACCACAGACTTGAACACGTGGATGCGATTGGAGCGGGACCAAGCGAGTTTGGGACGACTCATTTTCATCAAGAATACTATAAAAATTACCTTGTACATCTTTTTTTGAACGCCATTTCAATAAATTAAGTTTCCGGATTACTTGATCATAATATTTGCTGCTTCCGTAGCAGTCTTCTTCCTCTTTCTTTGCTATCTCCAAGAAAGCGCGCTTAAAGGCGTCGTCTGCACACATGGTTTTTTTATTGCTTTGTCTATTCTTGCGTAAACAAGACGTAACTCGCGTATCTCTTGTCAACCTGAAATGGCACTTTATGGAAACTGCCCCGCCATGCTAATCTAGTGGCTATGGCACTCGGCTGATGACCCGTAGGACGTGAAAATGCCTAAAAATCACTGTTTTACCAGCAATGAATGCGGTAGCAATGCATGGATTATTATACAGAGTAAGACTGCCAGCCCGAGGAGTGATACGCTTCCGGTTTGTTCTACCACCTGTGTGATCTTGTCCGGCCTTGAGCTGCAACGTGTCTAACGTGCAGCTACACGTTGTTCCTGTTTGTGGAGTATCGACACACATGGAAGCGCACTTTTCGTTCAGCACAACTAGTCTTTCGTTGAAGCTTCCGGCCAACCGTTCGACCAATGCACTGCTGCTCCGTATAAACACCGTCGGCGACCCACGCGAAAAACGCGGGGAGAGCTCGGCGCAATCTCTGTTGATACGTGTAAGCACTGGCCTCCTTGGCGAAGGTAGCTCGAAATTTCGGGAAGGTGCCAGCTTCAAGCGCTGCACAACCGCTTAGGCCGTAAAAAGAGGAACGTCTGTTACAAGAGCCACATGTCCACTTGTGGCGTAGCAAGAGTCGCCTGTGGCGTTCGTCCGGAGTCCGAGAATTCGCCTTTTTGAGTCCCAGTCCGAGCACCTGTCAATTTGGTTTGTATACACATACTTTATATCGCAGTAATATATATTTCTGTGGCTATGACGAGCACGTATTCAAACAGTGCCCTCAAACATATTTCCATATTCACTCTTCTGACTGAGCGCAAATCATCCACGAGCATTTTAAAAACAGATCATCGTTTTCCAGCCACGGCTTTGCCAGATACAGCGGTGGCCCTCCAGATGAGCACCGGTATATACATTAGTCTTCCGGTTCAAGAACGGCAAGAGAAATATACTGGCTCACGCACTCGGGCTCTCGCCACGGGCCCTTCACTGGGCCCTTCCACAGAAGGGCCCAGTGACGACTCCCGTCACTATAAGTACATGATTACTACGACTAGTTTAGTGTGTAGGACACTGGCCCAGTATAAAATGGATATTGACGAACCATACTTGTGGTACAAAGAGAGAAATGTGCCCCATTGACTTCCAGCCATTTGTTGCAGGTTATCCACACACAAACTTGGTTTCTTGGTCTCCCGAAAGCTGCTAGGACCGGTTTGTGAACACCAGAGATAGCAGACTGGGTTGAACTGAGGTCGATATTATCATTTTCCTCATTTAATGAAGTGATAGCCTCATTTAATGAAATGATAATATCGACCTGAGGTCGACATTATCATTCTCATTAAAATGAGGCTCTTCTACGCGCATTGAAAAATGTACGCTCTTTGCCCAGCAGAGACGTTATTCATGTCAACGCAGATGGACTTCGTTTGACTAATGCTATCGAAACCAATTTTGGCTTATTCTCTTAGAGCAGCAATTTTTTTAATGCAATAGGCGATTTCCACTTGGCATAGAATAAGGTCAACGTGATGCTTCAGAGAGGAATGTCTTCCTCCAGTTGCATATGTTCGACCTGAAAACAATCCTGCAAGAAATCCGGCCTGTCCCACGAGTCATGGGAATCGATGTCATATGAAGGAGTTTGCGAAAGAACTGCTTGCGCCAAATTGTTTTGCCATCCAGCCAAGTATTATGAGCAGCATCAATGACGTTGTCCAATCAAAGTAGTTATGCGGATAACTCTGGCTTTCTAGGCACTAATAATAATAACTGATAAGGTTTTACTTGCCAAAAGCACGATATAATTATGAGGGACACCGTAATGGAGGACGTCAAATTATTTTGACCACCGGGGATTGTGTAGCGTGCACTGACTATGTACACTACACGGGCCTCTGACATTTTCTCGAATATCGGAAGTGCGGCGGCTGCTGCCGAGAGCGAACCCACGTATTTCTGCTCTGAAGCCAAGCAAGACCACCGCGGAAGACTGGCTTACCAGGCACAACAAGAGCACTGTAACGACTGAAAGATGGCTCGTAGTCGGCGTGTAGTGAGCATTTGCGTCATTGCACAGACGTATGTTTCATCGAAGATAAATGGTCGTTACGGTGCTCTGATATGTCCATATCGTAGGTGTCGTTTGTGGGAGTATATCTGCAACATATACGGGGTGGAGCAAACGTGGATAGAAGTATGTTGAGTGAGACTAGTGCATACGTTGTTTCTAACATTGCTAGAAGAGCTGTTACAATGTGCTTGAATCACATTTCACACTATACAAGCCTTACCGCCGCAACTGCTCATGCAATCGGTTTACTTCCTATACGTGACAAGTGGGAACAGCCTAAGTGGGCGAAATATAGCGTGCTTGCATTCTATACCCATCGCGTAGAGGTGTGCCTTCATTCATTACAGCACGACAGTTTGTGTCTGTCTGCTTGTTGTGCCTACATTTTATTTGCAAAGTACAACATAGAACGTGTATACACCTTCTGTTTGGTTGGTCCTTGTTTGACATAGCTTGCAATGTTAGAATTCAATCATTTAAGGGGCATACCCGCAGTGTCCGGGACGAGTAATACGGGTATGAGCCACACCTGATTTCATCATTGTGAATCGTGACGTACGTGACAAATATATCAGGTCAGTGAAGTCAAGACCAATCGTTTATGTTCCTCATGAATTCATAACCTAACATCCGAATTTCGGCTTACACCTAGGAAACCAAACGAGCAGGACAGCCGCGAGACGTAGGCGGCTAGGTAGGTAGATACAGAGATTCAAAGACAGAGAGATGGACAGATACGGTCAAAGTTGTTGTAGTTCGCTGAGAAATGCTTCGCATCTATGAGCGTTGTGACAAAAAGAAAACTAGACATTGTGGAAACCGGCACAATATTCTTTGGTTCTCGAAAAGTTTCTGTTCTGGGCATTAAAGAGGGCCTGAAACAGAATTTAACCATTGCAGTTGTGCGTTACAAAGTGTTCATTTCGCAAAAAAATGGGAAATAGTTGTGAACATTGACGTGAGCAAAGAAAAGTCATTCGACTCAAAATTTCAACGCGCAAGTTGACGACAGAGTGTGACCTAGCCTTTCCAATTGTTGAGGTTGGTCGGCAGGCTTCTCTAACGACATGTCCAGCATGGAAATGAAGTGAAAGAATATTTGGGGACATCTTTTATTAATATGGGCGAATAGTCTTATGTCAGCTAGAGTAGTTGTGTGGATTTCATCTCTGGAGTTTTACATTCCAACACCACGCTATGAATACGGGAGACGCCGTAGTGGAAGGTTCCGGAAATTTCGCCCACCTGGGGTTCTTCAACGTGCACAGTTGAGTACCTGTCTTAAGAAAAGCCACATATTGTATGTCGGCGCAACCAAAGTATTATTCCGCTCTTCCGGTCTATGCCATGTGCTTCTTACAACCCTCATTACGTATGCATTTACAAAGTATCGAGTGCGAGAGAAGCGCGATAAGGAACTAGTGCAGGCAGTGCAGCGAAATGTAACAGGACTTTGGATTTCATCTTTTCACTCCCTCGCGAACTTTTCCATTTCTGTTACCTTTCTGTCGGTGATATACTGACGCATAATAATCAGTGATAAGAATCTCGTTGAAATCTCTTACGGCTTTGTAGAACCGATTGTCACTCATTAAAGCATTACGTGACAGCGACAGTGATTTGGCTGTCTGTGTGAATCGGCGCTTGCATCTTTGCATCGTTGTGAATTATACATGTCGTCACGTGCGCTAATGCTTACATAGATCCTAGCTCTAAGTTCGAATTCATGATATTGTTGCTTCACTGAAACTGATAGCGAACTTCTTATATACTACACTTCGATAACGTTTCCTCTTTGTGAAACGAGCCGTCAAGCCAGCTCTTCTCTTCGATGATTAACTTTCTTCTCCGGGTCGCTTAATGTCACAACTTTAGACCCAGCTTCTAGGGCATTAAAAAACTAGAAAACACGCTGTGTAATCTACGTTCGATGAGTAACTCTGAATTCCTTGAGGGAAGGCGGGCGCCGAATTCTGCAGCACTCGCAGGGCAGCACTTGCAATCTACGAGCGGCGTATTTACATTAGAACAAGCGCCTGTATAGTACGTCAAGAAAAATATTCAAATAACGAATGCTGTCCCAAAATACCACTTCTGCGAATAATTTTACGAGGCTGTTCTTCCGTCAGCAATGTTTGTAATTAGTCCGTCTTCGCCGACAATATAGTACGATAATATGGCTCGCTGCCGCATAGTACTGCGGGTAATTGCAGCTATAGGAACGCATTCGTGGAAACGAACGACGATAGTATTCGAGCGGTTGAGAAGTTTCCAGGCTCACAACCGGAATACTGAAAGAAAGCTTGCAAACAGCGTAGCTATGTGTAAGAAGCAGCGACTTGTTATAGCGAGCAGGCCTTTGCATATCGCGCAACGCAAAGTGGATGATCTTAGGATACTACTCTGCAAAATGAAAACTTATGAAGTGGGTCGATTATAGAAAACACCTTTATTGTCGCAGGTCATCTCCTGCTGCAGATTGGATGTTGCCCACTGCGTCCTTCTTAATGACCTTTCTTTATGTCTTCGCCTTGGAGTTAGCGCTGGGGTGCACCGGCGGCGTTGTTTCTCACGGATAGGCCGTTGACCTCTGCCTGGGGGAGGTTTTCCATCCTCCGTAGGACACGTCGTCCATTCACATAGTAGGCTCCACGATGTGGTCCTTCGGTACGGGGGTCACCGGCATCGGTTGGTGGCGGTCTTGACCCGTTGTTGTGAAGCTCGTTGTGTGGGGTCTTCGCACTCTCGGTGAGCGGCGCTTCCTGATCAGTGGGCCTTTCGTTGTTACGATCCATCGTTGCTGAGGTCGGTTCGGCGTGATAACAACTGCCGGTCCTCGTGCAGGTGCACCCTCATTTTCTTTTACGTTTGTTCCTCGAAATCGCACGTGTAATAAACAGCCATTTTTGGAGAACTACCGGCGCCCTTGTCGAGAAAATAGATTTAAAAAAAAGTCACGAGGCGCTGGCCCATAGCGTTTGGTGCAATTTTGGTTCACTGAGGCAGACTATTGCTTAACGGTGGATACCTTAAATTGATTTTTGGTGGAATGGCTCATACATACCTGTACAACGTGGGTATGAGCCTTTCTTTATTTCATTTCTTTCTTTCTTTCTTTTTTCTTTCATTCTTTCTTTCTTTCCTTACGCATGGCTAATCCCCGCATATCCCAGCCTGATATCCGCATATCGAATACGGTGGCGCGCCTACCTGTATATAATCTACAAGAAAATCTTGACGTTTAAATTACTCTTTTAGGAGTAAACGTATGCTCCGATATCACAAATACCTCATACAACTGTTAACGTGACGTTATATTATATTATATCTATTTTTCCTTCTTTTTTTAATTTCCGACAACCCCCCTTGCTGAGGTTATTCGGAGATGCTTTTCGACAAGCATCACACCTTTCTTTAAGTGGTAGCGCCTTAAAAAGAAAAAAAAAGAAAACGCTACCAACTGTTGTTGTATTTAGCAATGACCACACTTATTCTAACAACCGAATCATTTTTCTTTATGTCTTTCTTTGCAAGATATCTCTTACAAAGAGGCAATGCCTTTTGGAAAAAGGTGGAATATTTCTTGGCGAGAATTTTCTTGGGGACACTCATTATCATTATCAGATGGTTATCGATAAGCCTTGTGCTTTCAAGTGTGAATTGGTCAATTTCGGTGATACTCAATATTAACATTGTTTATAGTTGCAGTAAAGTACATAGTTCAGCCGTCAAAAAGAATGATCTATAAACAGGTGGTCGGGTGTCCTTCGACTTGCGACACTTTTGCAGCAACGTTACGAAAATCGTTTCTTCATAACATGTTATATTTCCTTGATTATTATGAACAGTATATGGTATTTATGTAATATTATCTCGCTTCATTGAATAGAATGTGTTACAGTGCCTGTAGAACTCTATCTTTGCAAATTTGGTCTTCCGAAAACTGTCAGGGATAACAACACAGCCCTTCTCAACCTTCTGTGCAAATCTTGGAATACCATTGGTATAACATCAAATATTGTGTTGTTACATTAATTTTCATTTCACCGAAATTTCTCATTCACGCTCCTTTGTTATTTAACAGTTTATTTGGGCACTGTGTTAAACCATGACCAAGCTTAAGTTCTAATGACGATTTTTTAAGGGGTTTACTGTTGCGCTTCGCAGTTGCGCTTTGATAAAAAGTCGTCATGAAAGTTTCTATTTCGTTGTTCTCAGAGCGAGTACATTTTACCTTTGTCAAATATTTCTAACTCATCCGTATTGGGTATGAGGCTCACGGAAAGGCCAGTCACCAGAGTTGTTGAGTGAAAAGTGCTTTCTGAGGAACGAGTGTTGGATAGTTGGCGTGCCTATATATCTAGCGCTGTTTCACGCGTGGACTATACAAGAGGCGTGCATGAATGAACTGCCCAGCAGCAGAACACCGTTTCACGGGTTGTATATGTTCCTGTGTTCTCGTTGTTTCAAGTAATAAGCTTCCGCATGCAGCATTCAGCCCACGTCCTGAAGTGACGAAGGAAGCTCGGGAACGCGTAATTTTTTCTGTGCCGCGGTCAGCACGCCACTCGTATTCTAGCTGCCTTTCAGCCCCAGGACTAGCATCCTCGGAGCTCTTTGCCCTTGACAGTGATTTTCGGAAATAACTAGGCCTGGGGCCAAAAATTTACGAAGAAAAATAGCATGCGTGGAGAAGTTTTTTGCTGCCGCCTGCGCTGTTCGATAGACGGGGCCGCTGGGTTAGGCTGACTGTGAGGTTGCGGTGAAATGCCTTTGTGAGGTGCATGAAGGTCTCCACAACCTTATCAGCCTTATCAGGTTGGCAGAGCGAAATAGTGGAGGCAATGCACTCGAAGGCAAGGTCTGTTTGAGGCGTGTTTCTTTCAGACAACAATAATCGTCGTCTACTTCGTGTGCTTCCCTTGTGTCATCGCCGTGTCCCCGGTACTTCAGAGTGACGAACAATGTGCGAGGTGACAGCGTGACTTAGTATTCTTTATAGAAGAGCAGCACGCCTCCACGCTTCGAGAAGGGAAAGCTATGCAAGCAAATCAGAGGAAGGTTATTGTTGTGTGGCAGGAGACGGTCCTGAATGCGGCTTAGACGGCTTTACTTCATAGAATGAACCCCCGACCTACACCTCCACACACACACCAAAACAAAAAAGAAAAATCGGAAGATTGCTGTGTTTGGCTCCTTTAATTGCCATTGTCCTTATTTTTCGAGGTAATTTATCTCCACCATAACAGGAAGCCAAGAAGCTCCATAATTGCCTCTGGGAAAGGGAGCACCTGTTGTTTTTTGTATACTGATTGTAATATAGGCTACTTTCGTATGCGCCCTGTTTCTTTACGGCGCGTTTGGTGACGTATGATAAGCGTGGCACATCGCACAGTAAGTGGAAGCGTTCGCTGAGTCATGCTGCAGCTGTGCTCAACTTGAGGTGCGACCACTTCAGGTCACGTTTATATGCTAGAGGAGCAGCCTTCATTTTGCGCGTTTTCAATTGCAATGGAAGTTGTGCACGTTCACTTAGTGGAGTTCACATAGTGCTTAGCTACGCTGCGGCTCTCGCATTATGTCCACCCGCTCGTGCAAGGTCCGCAGGGGCGGTATTTCCAAGCATGTTATTTCGGTTGAGTGCTTCTTGGGCAAAGTTATCGACCAGTGTGCATGGAATTAAGCTTACGACTGGTCTGTGTTCGAACGTAGCACTTCGGAGAGAGGTTACGTGCGTGTGATTCAATGAGTACAATATGAGCATAAGCTTGTGAGTATAGTATCCGCTCTTTGTGCGTTGTGTGTGACTATTTTAATCTTGATTGTAAGTGTGGCGGTTTCATTAAAGCACAAGGGACTCGAGGAAGGTGCTGGGCGGCTTGAAATAAGGGATGCACCTGAGGAACCATATGCTCTTACGAGGCTGTTATTAAGCATTTAGATATTCTGAATCGGTGGTATTCTTAATTGACATTTGATCACATTAATTCATGATTTTGGCGTTTATTTGATACTGCAGTCGGACTCTTTCCTTCTTGATTCAACTTAGCTCACCTTATCTTACAGCATACCGGCTGTGGTATTCTCCTAAGAGCCACACGTCTTCCCTCTGCAGCGACCACTGTCTCGCCAATTTCATCATTGGTACAAAAACGCTTATGCATAAAAGAATTCGCCGTGGAACTTTTTTGGCGCCAGATACTTCGTTTCCTGGCTTCTTTAAATAAAGGCCTTTTGGTCTATGTTCATAGCGTTTAGAGGAAAAATATACTGAACTGAAAGCTTCTTTTCCTGTTACTGGGCCATTCTAGCATTTTTGCAAACAACCGCACCATCAATCTTGCTTTGCTTTCATTCGGCTTCTATAGGGCGCGTCGCTTCTGCCAGTAGCCTTTTTCGGCTCCTGTAGCACCTGGAATGTACGCGCTCTGACCGCCAGGGTGGCGCTGCGCGCGCCAAGGAACCTCCAGGCCTGGTGCCCAGTATTGTATTGGGGTATAATATGTGAGATTGAGAGAATGCTAGATAATGTACAGAATACAGCAACGTGTCCACAACCCCAAAGATGTATGTAGACCTGGTCCTAGAGACGATGTAGAAAAGTGAGCCGATATGGCAAATGAGTTCTGCGGAAACCCGCAACGTGAAGTAACGTTTATGAAAGGGTTTATGTCCTTGTAGCCTTATGTCCTTGTAGCCTTGTGCTACAAAACAGGTGGATGCTAATTTTCCCTTTCATAAGAGTGAGCCGAGCAACGCAGTTCTTCCTTTGGCTTTACAAGGGGTGGACTTGCCATGTACATTAGAAACCAGAACCTGGCAGACCCCCCAAACAATAGCGTTGTCCGTCCAAGAGGTAAAAACTACGACAAATAACGATCGCTTAGAACAGGTGCACGGACAAGTGCTGAACTTGCTGTGTATGCTTGCTGCTGCATCTTAAAACGGCCCTGCATCACTTTTTTCAAGTCACGGGCTTCGACAGCGCGACCTCGCGCCGCCGCAGCCAATCGCGGAGGCCACAGCGCGACGCGCGCGTTTCTCTTTTCGTCCGACAGAGCGCGCGTCGGCGCGGTGCCCTGAGCGTGACTTTATCGAATGGGTGGATGGATATTAGGAGCGTCCCCTTTATAACGGGCGGTAGCCGGGCCACCAAGCTCTAGCTTTATTTCTTTTTGCTGTACAGACATTTCTTGTCCCGAATCACACATATTTTCTCAGCTAATTTTTCTCCTCGCCTACCTATTTTATCTATTATCGTTCCGCTGTGATGTAACAATCTTACCCGAACTACCTTGCGCTTCTGTTTGCTCCATACCTTTGCGCCACCAATGCTCTAAGCGCCTTTTACTTATCTCTGTCGCCGACATGTTCAGCTTTCCCGTGCTACCCCTGAAACCCATGGCCTCCTGTAGGGCAGTGTCCGCAGCTACAGCTGGGTAGACATCTGTACATTCAATCAAAATATGATCCGTAGTTTCCCTAGCTTTTCCACAGCACGTACATGTGTCCCCTTATTTATTGAATTTCGCTCTAACTTCGGGTTCTCAGGCAACCGGACCTTGCTTCAAACAGTAAAGCGCTTCCCTTTGAATTATCGTAAAATTTTTCTCTCTTGATTTCGTCTTTCCCTTTTCTGTAGTTGTTCGTCGCTGTGATTATCGGGCCGCCCGAGCGAGCGCTGTTTCTTCTCCTTAAGAATTCTTGCACCGTGGTTTGCGGCAAAGCACGAAGATGTGCGGCATTTTCATGTTAGCGGTTTGCACTGGACGACCGGCTAAGGTTCTCCGCTCTTGGGACAAGACAGGAACATCCGTTTGTCGTAGCTTGCGATATAAATGTGGGCAGAACAGGCACGCAGACACCCGTGCCACCTACCAAGTGGTAGAGGAGTATGGAACACGGGCGCTCGAGGTGCCAAGCAAGCACGCTGCCACTATAGCTACGGCGACTTTTCCCGAACGGTATAAAATATAGTAAGCAAACCTGTTGTGCAGTTGTAATGATGGTACTTCTGTAACGGGGATGGCGTTTCTACTGTGTGATAAGTTGAATGATAGCAATACATATCTTTGTGGTATGTCCACCTTCATAGCAGAAATTTTGTATCGAATGACGCTTATCATAGCCCATCAACACGCAGTATAGATAATCTATTTTTATTCTACAAAACAGACCTAAGTGCTTTGTACTTGCGTGAGTGCCAATGTTACATTGTACCATGAGCTGCGATTCAGTCGCGGCGCTGCTGTCCACCGCGCTAGATGCCCACGTTACATATGCTAATGATTGGGTACCTATGCGGTTTGCACAAAGAGCTTAATCCTACTCTTAACACATGGCTGAATGCGAAACAATTCTTCATATAAAATTTGCTCGCTGACTGCTTCGGATGACACCGATTCGCACAGTACGTGGGATCTGGGGGATTTTTTTTCCTAGTTTCGTGAGCATGCCTCTATGAGAAATTCTCGATAAAACTTATACTGACGCAAGTTTATTTTTGAAATATTGCAGTGGCTATCTTTCTATTCAGTATTTCGTGTATTCTTAAAATTTAATCGCTACGAGAATGATCGCACAGGTACTAAATAAGGAACTTTACTGGTTCGCAAAATAGTTTTTGTGGAATGTATAGCCACGGCCGCTAGATGAAAGCGCACAGGTGCGGCCTGCTGCGTGGAGCCGCCGCGCATTGTCCAGGGAGGGAGAGCGGCGTTGACAGTTTCGGCCGCAACTTTCGTGGGGGGCGCTAGTAGTAGGTGATACTCCGAAGTTCGCTCCCATGGGTGAGCGCGCGTTTTTTGCGTTGCGCGGAGTGCTAGTAGTTCTGAATTCCATGTGTTCTCGCTCCTGTAAACACAAACATAGCCTGAACAGCTTCTTAAAGCAGTAGAGTAGTATGCCTAAGAGCTGCTGCGTTCCACGGTGCACGTCGAACGCGAAGAATAATCCCGGCTTGGGGTACCATGAATTTCCCTCCAATGCTGAACGCCGACAAGCCTGGCTCACCAACACCGCCAGACAAGGATCTGGAGGAAGAGGGTCGAGGTGGGTGCCCAGCGACCGTTCGTCCGTTTGCTCCTAGAACCAAATAATTAAATGTACCAAGAATAAGTCGTCGACGCTTAGGCTCTTTTTCTTTTTCTCCCTTCGCCCTCCTCACGAAAGGCCCTCCCACTGGATGAAAGGAGTTCGCGGGCCAATTTTCATTGGCATATGACAACTGTACTTTTGCCAGCCAGTGCGCTTAGGGAGTCGGAAGGTTCAAGCATTGCATGGTGTTGCAGTAATTGTGTTACAGGAAGTTGAGTTGATAAAGTGCAGGCCGCTGTGTTGCCTGAAGGCGACACGCCAATATAGATTTTTCAGTACACACGCTAAGGAAGTATGCGCCTCCCTGCTTTCTATGAGCTGCTTCTTATCTGATAAGCATTTCTTTTCTTTGCTGGGACTCGAACTGATTTTTTTTACTAGAACCAGGAGATATACGCTGCTCGTAATTATCGAATGGGTAACTGCGGCGTGTAACAGCCTAGATCATTACAATAGAACACATTATATGTAGCCGGCATGCTCCTCAGTACAACATAATAATAATTACGAAGCTTTTACCCGTACCGTATAAGGAGAAGTGCAATTTTTCACAATATTTGTCATAAGATTCGGAGTAAAAAACGCTACTAGTTGTAAACAACGACGTCGGCGGAGAAAAAAATTACCCCTTTAGCTCTTTTAGGGAATTTATATGTTGAATTTGTATGGCTGAGTGATGTAAGCGATTGAAATATCCTGCACACTCCTGACATAGCACTTTTGATTCAAAATTTGCCTTGGCTTTATTTTCTTATTTGCAGTTGATCTGTCATGCTTGCAAGGTTCTCCTGCAAGACCCAAACCCTTGCAGTGGCATTTACGAGTTCACAGAAAAAAAAACTGATAAAGGAAAACTTCGATATGCGAGACGGAGATCGTACAAATTTGCAAGCTGGCATGCAATTTTGTCAGTGAGGTGATGAAGCCCGTAGAAGTTCCAAGAAGTGGAAACCTCTGGAAACTTCTTCATTCAGCCCTCCTCCCACATTTTGTTACGTGTCCAGCATTACGGTGTGGTTCGACAACCCTTGAGCACACGAGCCACCTCTGCGATGTTTTTTTTGAAGAAGCTGTTGCGACCGTTGCTGGCTAACTGGACGGGAAATATAAATGCAACTCGTCTGGTGAGACTGTCACACAAGCCCCTCTCCCGAAAAGTTCTTCGCCTTTGAGGGCGATGAGCGTAAACACCTCTAGTATTTGTTTACTGCATCAGTGAACACTTACTGGTAGAGTTTCGCTCAATAGTACGATTGATTGTTGAAGCACACCTAGCATTTTCATCTCTGCATGCGCAGACAAGACCACAAACTTTTCCTCATCATCTTTCGAACGGAATTCACGCAAGACATTTTTTTTGTGTAACAATAATTGCAAAGTAAACTAGAATTAACTGAAACCTCATGTACCCACTGCAGTTCTAGTTTAGAAACGCAAAATCAAGTCACGGTAGCCATTCAAGCTTGTTTTCAGCGAGAAGCGAAAAAAAAATTTCTCCGAAAGCATGCGACAGTACATTTGTAAAAGAACATAACAAAGGTGTAATAATCCTACGGTCCTACAAGAGGGAAAAGCTTGTCATTAACGCTTTAAATACAAGTTCAAAATTGTCTGTCACAGAGACGGGCGTGCTTAGTCAAAGCCAGTTGGACTCCTACAGGAAAGAAAAATCATTTGCAATTATGAGAAAAATGAACTGCCGTAGCGTAGAACAATGCGCTGAGGGGGTATCGAATTCAGCACGTGCGTACGCAGTACCGCGAGCGCCGCTGAAACATCATACGATTTCGCGCATACACCGCTGTCCAGGCGCTCTCTCTATCCTTGACTGGTGGCGCTGCGGCGGCCACCGAACGAACTAGTCCTCTCCCGCCGTCTCCGGCGCACGCAGCTGCCCGTACCTGTGCGCTTTCATCCAGCGGCCGTGGTATAGCTTGTCGAAGGCTTGTAACGTTTGACACATATGGCGTATGTAATCGCGAAGCACTGTTTTTGGTGGTTGACCACGGAGTACTGGCGTGCTTAAAGCGATACGCTGTCAAAATATACGTCTAAAAAGAAAGTTGAATGGTTGACATGGTTGTCCTGTTAACTTATTGACCCAAAATGTAAGTTTTGAAAGCATGGTAATGCCTGTTGGCCATTTAGTAAGCTCTTCATCTGTACATAAACATCATCACCAGGGCTTGCGCACCGCTTGTAGGTTCTCCTCTAGAGTCTGAGCCGTGCCTTGGGCGTGGTCTTTCGCCGCATCTTCTAAGCTTTATGAAACACCGTCAGAACTGCTGTTTCACTGCATAGTTTAAGACGTTGCCAAATGTGAAGCACGTTTTCGACCTAGGAGTTTACATTAGCAGGTGCGAGACTAAGGAAACGGCCCACTCAAGGGAATTCGGTGCACACACCTTTATTACTGGTCATCGCCTTTCTCAGAAAGGACTGTGCGAATCACTGAACCTGGGGAACGGTTGTGATGGGTGCCGGTATCAGAGCCTCCATCTGAGCAGGACGCTGGGTTGGGATCCGGTGGAAGGCGCGCAAAAGCACCTGATGTGTTCGCCTCGCTGGTCAGCTTGAGTTTCTCCAGAGCTTCTCGTTGCCTGTCGAGCTGTTCCTTCTCCCGCCTGAGTTCCAGGATGGAGTGCAGACGCTACCGATATTTCCGCGCGCTGGTTTCGGTGAACTCGGCCGCGGTCATGACGGTCCGATGCTTCCGTGGGTTCTGCGACCGAGGCCTTTTCACGGGATCATTCACGGAGGTCAAAGCGTCGAGGAGCTTCTCCTCTTGCCTTTCGACATGGGTGAGCCCACTGCTTGGAACGTCTGTGTGCTCGTCACGCTTCTCGCCGCTCATTGGAACGGTGAAGGTTGGCGATGCACAGATGAAAATGGCTTGGGGTGTAACGCCGCAACAGACTTCGCAGCCAAGTGGCCGCAAGTCACACATAGAAGAAGAGCACGAGCTGCGTCAGGCGGTCAGGAACCTAGATTAGCAGTGATGATGATACTCCCGGATATAGGCATCCACCCCGTTAATGTAATATTGGTAATAACTGTTCTTGCTGTTCGCTTAAAAATCGTGGCTCAGACCCACTGTAGGTAATTGGCTGTGAATCTGGTGGTTAGAATAATTTATAAATGGTAAGAATAAAAAAAAGCTACAAGGCCGCCACATATGACGCAGCACAATGGCAGCGTCAGCAAGATGTTCCTATAGCCCTTCGAAAAAAAAAAAGAAAGCTAAGGTAGCGCCAACTGTGGCTCATCTCCTCTATATCCCCTCCTATCAGCTACTGGAGTGCCTCAGCGGTGTCCACTGGAATCGCACAGCAGTACGTTTGCAGTCGCCGTTTGCAAACACAGCAGTCCGTTTGGAAACGCACAGTATCCCTTGAAACCTTCTCATTAATTATGTCAGAAAGGCCTCAATATTACAAACCAAATGGATGGCAATGGCAGAAATTAATTTTTCATCTTTATGCGCAGACAACAAGGACACTAAGCGAGTTGCTTTACAGCGCAGTGAATAATGATTGTGATCCCTTATGGAATGGACGCTGTTTAAACTGTTGATTTATTTATAAATGAACTGAGGAACCGATACTTAGTTTTGCTTCTGTTGTATTGGTTATATAAGGATACATTTCGTTGTAGAAAACGCAATGTTTTTCTCTTTGTGCAGCTACCTTTCTATTTGTTTTTCGCTTTGTCTTCGAAATGTTATGTTTTAACTTCTTCGCATTGAAAATTATTTATGCCCATTTCTGCTTAAGGGCTGGTACTCAGGCTAGCAATATGGAATAAATGAATAAGTAAATAAATAATCTGCAGCTCTTTTACGGAGCGCCGCTCAGCCTCTGGGGGGGGAAGAGGATGAAAGAGTGCTAAGTAGAGGAACGTGGTTGTCCAGGACTCCGGAAATTTTGACACTCTATTGTGTGCTTCAGCTGGCACGAGATTCCATTGTCCTATAAAACCCGAATTTTCGGATAATTTTTTTCCCTTCCTTTCCTTTAGCACTCTCAGCTGCAGCGCCTTTTTATGCCTGAGCGGGGGGAATACGAAAGCTCATGTGTACGACCACGGCCGGTCTGGACGCGCGCGCTCGCTCTCTCTTTTACGGCCTGCGCACGGGGAGCTGTTGCTACCTATCGCCGCAACTTGGCGGGGGCGCTCCGAGCCAACCCGCTCTGAACCAGCTCCCGGCCGTTGCGGAGGCTAGCGCGCGCTGGGAACGCTCGGCCTCAGACTTGCCGTGTCACTTTCTGAAGCTCCTCTATATGCCATGCATGGTACCAATGCGATGAGAATACGGTAGCAAGCATATATATGGCAACTCTGGTGCTTTCCGCTTTTCCGAGGGAGAGGCACAAGCCACTGATTCGCCCGCTTCTGCTGCTCGTGAGAGCACTTACCGATGCGCGTCGCGCTCAGAAGGCGGCCGAGCCTACTGAGCGCGAAACAAATGACACGAAACATTCCTTTTTGAAAGAAATTGGTTTCCAAAACGTTTACGTCAAATGCACATATGTCAACCATTAATGTACTTGAAAATGATAAAATATGGTCATTTTTATTTAAGCTGTCGCAATTCTTGCTTTATTATTAAAATAAATACCTCGAAAAGGGGGAAGTCACACTCCCCACAAGTAGCCGTGAGTCGCAATCACAGCAGAAGGAACATAATAATAATAATAATAATAATAATAATAATAATAATAATAATAATAATAATAATAATAATAATAATAAACTCGCACCACACCACGCTGAGTCCCTGCATGCATATAAATTCCCAAGCTCTCACGTGTCCAGATGCGGTCTTCAGCGTGGAAGAGATGAGAAAAATCCTTTTATGCAATAAAGTACGCCGCAGGCGAAAAAAAAAAACTTTCCCAGAAACCGTTCAGCATCATACAGAATGTTGTCCTTGGTACTAAAATAATATAATGCACAAGAAGAACTGAAAAAGAAAAAAAAGCACTGCTGGTAAAACACTGTCGTGATGCTTACAGCTAGTTTAAAGTAGTCACATCGTTCACAGCCGGAAATGCTTCCGCGTGGGCTTGTGAATATAGCCAGAAGGCTTGTCATTCTGATCTGTTAACTTTTTTGTGTAGTTCACAAGAAGAATCCGGAGAAACTTTTCAGAGATGATGTGCGCCGACACTCTGGCGTGACTCTTGTCCACACCTTCCGGACAGCTCCAGAAGCGGCGAATCTTCAAGATATGACTGAACAGTAAATTGCAGTGTCTCGAGGATTTTCTTTCGGTAAAGATATTTCACTGCCTTCTCGAAGGACGTCACAATCTCATATGATGGTTCCGGGAAACATTTTGACAATCACACAATTGAGCGGTTCGCCACAAGGCTGAGCAAATCCGTCTCATTGTAGAAACTAAGCAGAAGGACGCACTTCGGGACATCTGCATCAGCATGCCGTCTATCATCCGAAAACTGCGTTATGTTTATGAAGGACGCCATGGTGGAAGGCTCCAGGAATTTCTACCACCTGTTAATCTTTAGGGTGCACCTAAAACCAAGCGCACAAGCCCCAAGCATTTTCGCCTCCATCAAATATAAGATGGTCAAGTTTGGCCAACCAACCAACGCATTCTTGTTGCTAGTAGCACTGAGTGTGGCTCTTCTTTTGCCGAGTGCATGAGTACCTAGAAAGCCAGACTGTCCCCACACGCACCTGTACTGCTTCCACCACTTTCTACATGCGGAAAAAATAATTAGCACGGTAAAGTGGCCGGGAACAGCTGGTTTACCATACGAAGCGCATGCAGAGCAACGCGCTTTGGGGGGTTGGCTCGCGACGCCCTCGCGCGGAGCGCGCCGTCGTCCTTTATAGAAACAGATCCATTGTAGTCGTGGCAGCTGCTCAGGCCGTAAAAGAGAGAGCGAGCGCGCGCGTCCAGACAGGCCGTGGTACGACTAAGGGACATCCTCCACGCGATTCGTACCTCACCTAACTTGCCATGCGATTTACACAACCCACGAGCGAGGAGGCGCCCAGGCATTGACACGAGTGACGCTATTCTAGTTATCTTTCAGGTGATTTAGATATTGCGGCGTGCTCTGTCAATCTCTTGCTTGTCCCCTTAACGCCTTAAGGGACCAATAAATAAAGAAATAACGGTCTAAAATTGCCAATTTTTTTATGATGTGTAATGGTTCATTAACATGTTTAAAAAAGAGAAAAATACTTGGGAAAACACTTTTCTTGTAGATAATAATGGTCTAGTGGTCATTCCTCACTCCATAAATACTACTCCATACCGGGTAAATTTTAGGTGTATGCTGAAATGAATTCCCGCAACTGCAGAAAGTAGGGAATAAATTTCATTTTGCCCTGCACAAAATGCACTATTCTTTCATGGTGCACTTGATTTGACGGCGCGATGCCTGTGGTATTGTTGAAAACACGGCACTCCGCAGAGAGCCTTCTCGCACCACCTGCACCATATCCTGGTTGCCTCGCTGTCTGTAAAAACGTCATCACTATCTTCTTCACTTGAAGTATCAAACATGACAACGGCTTCCTCATTACTCACGCTTTCTTTTTCTGAAGTAGACAGGTTTCCCTTACGAAAACGCCGCGCCGATGGGGCCATGCTTGTTCATAAAGCGCGGGAAGCGCAGGGCACTCATCCCGCCATCTCGTGTCGAGCTCTCATCAAGTCGAACGTTCATAGCGGAACCCTTGCTGACATCTATGTCTGAAGTAGAAAAACATTATTTAATCAGGTGAGCTGCGCAACAACACCTCGGAACATTGGGGAATAACCATGACGAGTTGAGCTCGTCATATGCACCTTAAGGGGTTAGTATTCAACTCTTCAATTGTCTGCTCTTTCTGCTCGTTCTCCTTTTTCGCTCCATCGTCACCGTCTTATTCCTGTTCTTCTTATTTGGCGTCTATCTTCTGTTCACGATAGTTGTTGATGAAATTAGAGCCGGCGGTTCGCACTGAAAGAACCCCATTACAGGTTAGTGTCGTGGCTGAGAGCACAGTATGGGGAGTCATGCAGTAAGAGTCAAAGGTAGATGGCCACTGCCTCTCCTACCGCGTCACAGCCGTGGCTATGAACGCAAAATTACAAGCAATTTCAGCAATAGGGGAGAGTGTACTGCCCCCTATTGTGCCGGCACTGGCATGGAATATTTTTTCAGGCTGAAGGTGGTAGTGGTTACTGACATGAGTTGCGGCGACGGACACCACTACCGCCAATTTGGATCACAGTAAACAGCCCATAACAGCTTAAATTATGAAAAAGCGAATTTACAGGCCGGCAGCTCGTAATTAAGAAATCGAGTGAAGAGCCAAGCACAGCGTAAAATAGACACCGCACGCTTAAATCCTAACACATATGCACAGATATTTTTTATTAGCACTTCTTTGTGCGATTAAAAGTAACACGTTTGTTTTGGTAATCTGTTGGTCTCGTTAAATTTCACTGAAACGGTTTCTTGAGATTGTGTAGTTGCTTAAGGACAATTCCGGCGATTTTGGTGTCCACTGTTCGCAATAAACTTATCAGTATATATTCTCCTCGGTACTGTACTAATATGTGCCAAGTCAGGCGGATGTAGGTCATTTATTTTTCCTGTAAATGAATTTAAAATTTTTTGGCGGATTCTCGCGCGGGCCACCCTGTGTTTTTGACGTCATCACCTCCGCGCTGCCTACCCGAGCCAGCGGGCCTTGAAAAGCAAAACGGCGATACTTCAGCGCTCAAATCGTAGCTGTCAAGATCATAAAAGCTGGCGTAACTCAATATATCGCCGGATGACCTCGCCACTGGTATTTCTTCGGCGCCAGTTCCATATTTCTGCTGACGGGAAGGTTGTGACGTCACCGCACACGCTCCTCGAAGCATCTAGTCGTTTCCGTTTCGGTTTGAAGACGATTTTCGGTTGCTTATTTAAAATTATTGGTGCGTTTCTGAGGAAACTGAACCACCCTGGCAGTTACAGGACTGTCAGGACATTTCGCACCACAAATTACAAGGGTTTTCCTCATTGCCTCCTCCGTAGCACTAGCCCACTGCTGTAGTACTGTGCTGCTTCTTATCAGCGACTCAATTTTTTTAAGGCGACTGCAAAGCTACAGGGTGGAGCCTGTAAGAAAAAAGAAAAAAAAACCCTCTTTATTTTAGATATAGTACAGCGTCCCCTACATATCTACAATGAGCAGAAAGCCTAAGGTCGGTGCGTCTTTGCGCTAACGAATAAGGTTTCTTGTATAGTGTAATCGAAAGAAAGCATGACACTAAATTTAAAACAGGACGAACATAAATGCGGTACGTATTATTAGAGGCCTCATTTGTAATAGCATGGTTATAGTGCCGATCTTGGAAGCAATATCTATCGTTAATACATTACCGGAAGGTAGCAGGGATACACAAGTGGCAAACACACAACCATAAATTCAGTTGGGGTATATTACGCGGTTACGATAGCCCAACTGGTCATTAATGCAAGGAAGCTAAGGATGTATAGAAAACCACTGCATCCATTCCTGTCGCTTGTCGCTCATGGTTGTCAGTTGTGTAGTACCTGAGCATTGAAGGCACTGCACTACAAAGCCCGAGGATGCGGGTTCGATTCCCTGCCACAGCAGCCGCATTTTCATGGCGACGAAATGCAAGATAACCTGCGTAGCTAGTTTCAGGCATGCGTCAAAACAACTTCGGCGGGTCGAGATTAACCTTTAGTCCACCCACAACGTAGCTTTGCTCTTGTGGATGGTGTTGCGGCATTGATTCTATGCAATGTTTTTTTTTTCTGACAGGCCGGTATTTCTCAGAGATAACCTGATATTATCGAAGAAATAATATTATCAGTAATCAATAAAGTAAATGTGCCTAAGAAATCTGAGAATATTATATCTTTTGGTCTATTTTATTTTACTTCCTTTATCTTTTGCGCTTAAGCATAATTAATGTTGCCTCGGCGCATGAGAAATGAAGACGAAGCGGCACGGGCAGGCGCTTATTTTGAGAGATAACCTGATATTATGGACAAAATAATACTATAATTAATCAATAAAGTAAAATAAACATGCGTATTAAGAAATTAGACAATCCTCAATGTGTTATTTCATTGTTATTTTGCTTCATCTGCCTTCTTTTGTGCTAAAGCGTCATCCGTGTTCCTTCGGTGCCCGAGAAATGAAGACGAAGCGGATCCGGCATCACACGCGCTTTGCTCGAGACACGGACCGAACCAGTGACCGAGCTCGTCCAGTCGCTCTCTCAAGCGGGTTCCAGCTACATCGGAACAACGCCCTGGCGAGCCGGTACAATCTGAAATATGTTCCACCTGTCACGCCAAAGGTAAGCGGATGAACTTGATTTTAGCTTCTTGTGCGGCAATCTCGCGACTGGCAATTTGCAAGCTTTGAGGGGAAGCCTACGGCCTATTACGGGGATGTGCATATTAAGGTGACAGCGTCAAGGGCATCGTGTCACAGAAAGCCTCTTGGCAGCGTTGACAGTGAGCTACAAATTGCAGGGACAATGCAAGGAACAACAACAAGTGCGATAAACCAAGCGAATTGGGCTAAACGGAAGAACTTTGCTTCGGGATGGTAACCGAATCTAGGCATTAGTGTGCGAGGCGAGTGCGCTCTGGAAACGCCACGACGGCCAGGCAATTCATGGTAAATAAACCACGTATACCCATTACCGCCCTCATGTCCTATACGAAGGAGACGCATAACAAAAGTGCTCTCAGCCGGGACATGGCTCGGCAATAGAAGAAGGGGTGCCTTAATACGTAGTAATTCCTTCATTTTCGTAGCTATCAGAACAGTACAGATGTGAAGGCAACATTGTGGAAGACTCAAATATCTCGAGTTACCTTATTATTCATAGGTAACATAATACCCCTTTCCTCGGTATCGCAATTTTTTCCCAGTGCTTGCACCGAGATGATAGGCTTGCTTGCCGCGATTACGTTTGCCGTTCATTTATGAATCAATTACTCGCAATAACGCACAATCCTCATGTCCTAGAGATCAGGGCTCAGCTGTCCTGTGGGCTCTGAAGCCACACTAGGCATGGTGATGCAGGGCCGTATTGCTTGTGATGGGGTGCGATTTCTTGTTTTATTTCATACGCGGTATATAAGACTGAATTCTCTTACCCACTTGTAGACTCCCCAGTATTGAGAGCTGAATATAACTAGTACAAATGCATTGCTAGCACTTAATGAATGGGGACAATAAGGAACAAAAACAGTGCAGGCCTCTTGCAGAGAAGGCCTCTTGCACACATGGCCTTGCAGTAATTGCACCGTACTAGAGCATGATTCAGCAGTCCATGACGATGTTAGATACGATAAAGCGTCAGTTTGTTGACGGCGGCTATTCAACTACAATGAAGAGTGGTGCACCACGAGAATAAAAAATTTATTTTATACACTTCAAGTGTATCGATATTCTCCGGCTGTCATGCTAGCTTTGAGATGTTCACATTGGCACAAGGATGAGTCTAGTAGCTAATATAAAGGTCTGAACATAGCAAAAAATGCTGTCGATAAACTGCGCTGAAGCGCCTGTGAACATATGAGCCAAATATTATTGAAAAGCTCGCATAAGGGAAATTAAAATTTACTTATTTTTTACAAGTACTGTTGTCTCGATTTCGAGACCTAGCAGGAGTGGGTACATGTTATAGTACAAACAGCAAAAACAATAAAAAACATTGAGACTGTAAAGACAGAATAAAATGTGGTATGGCTACAAGTGCTTAATAGAGGCATTCATCAGGTGTGGATGCAGATGTTGGTGCAAAACAAACAAAAAGGAAAACGCTAAGATTATACAAAACAGATTAAAAGGTGATATGGTTAGGTAGGTGCTGAGCAAACTCTTTAGAAGCTTATGCACGAAGCGAACCATTCAAGTTGAGTTGTTCGAAATTTCAACAGTGCATGGAAAAGACAAAGATTTAAAACAGTTACTATGTGTCCTGAAAGGACACGTATTAATTGTTTTAAGACATATTGACTATTTTTAGACATGTTAACTGTTTTATGCAGACACAGTGAAAGGATCGGTGTCGTTTTTTTGGAATGCAAAACAACACTGTTTAATCTATAGCGATAGGGTACCACAAGGAATACAAGGCAAATAACGCTTAAGTCAGACCAACATTTAAGCACTAAGATTTAAGTGACCAAATAGAGTTACAAAATACTAGCATGGTAGAGCAACAAATGTCTAAAGGACTTAAGACAGCAAGTTGGATGATGTGAACGAAATACAGGAATCCAATTTAGAAAAGCTAATAAAGGTTCAGGAAGAAAGTTCAGGGGTATAAACATGTGTTGGCATACGTGATAATCACCGGCAGCGTTCAAGGGTCCTCAACGATCGGTTTCAAGGAGTCCGTAGTTCTGGCACAGCTTCGATGTCGACGGAGTTGCAGCACCGATGTTCCCGGGGATCTAGTGCTTGAAGGGGATCTGGAGCAGGTTTAGCTAACTCGGGTCGAAGTCCCAACGCCTACGTTACAGACGGTAAGGGCGCGTCTCAAATAGACGAAACGGCTACGGTTAGGTGGCCAGCCGGTACAAAGCCACGCTTACGACTTCTTGAAGCGATACCCGATGATCGGCTTTATGCAATGTCAGGCAAGCGATTAGAACCCTGTGCCCCTCAATACTCCGCGCTTAAGTACGCTCTTGTTTCTTTTCATTCGCTCCCTGCGGAATCGGGGCGTGTTTACAGACCATTACTCGAGGATGGCATTGTTAGCTCCGCCATAAAATATACCTCTATAGCGATTAGTGGACGGGAGAGAGAAGGCTTTACACTTTCTCATGGTCACCTAGTCAGCGCCATCGTATACATTTACTTGATTAACAGCACGTAAGTGACCGAGACGCGGGCGTCCCGCTTTGCGTGCAGTAAGAAAACTGTCGGCGCTACGCATTAGCTACGCATTAGTTACGCATTAGCTACGCCGTATTACAATTAAAAAAACGGATAAATGAATAAATTTGAATTTTACGACACGCTGCCGAAAACTCTGCTCCACGAGCTCATCGAGACGTATTCGTTATAGCGTGAGTTTTGTAAAACTGTGAAAATTCGCAAAATGGCGAGATGGTGTACGTTGTTTAAATAAAGGGAATCATCACGGTGGTGCGAGCGAAAAATGTAGTGTTTTGAACACTTGAAGTAAGGAAACACATGATCGCTAAGAGCAGTGACGGGAATGTTAGGGTTATCTAAGATCATGTAAATGGTTCTGGGTCTATATAAACGCAATGCTTCCAAAACATTCTGGACGTACTTGACAGATGAGTTATTCATTTTCCTGATTTTAGCCACCAGTATATAAATGGTGCAGGAACAGCAACACTACTGAAGTTCATTTGTAATCTCGACTAAACGTATCAAAGGAAATTGACGTGCCGGGAGACGTCCGAATTTGTGGCCGATATAACTTTTGAAGTCCTAAATACACAAACAATTGATACGTCGAAAGCTGCTGAATGGGCCCTTCTGATTCGTTGTTTTGATTGGTCCTTAGGCAGGGCTATAAAACAGTGCCAAGACAAGACAAGCGCAGCGAATGTGTCTTGCGCTGACTTTTTACCAGTACCGCAGCCATTTGGCCACGAGAAGTTCCTGCGACTTTCATTTCAAAACCATATGACTAACGCTTAGTCAGCATTTGCCCCGCCACCATGGTCTAGTGGCTGCTGATCCGAGGGTCGCGGTGTCGAATCCCGGCCGTGGCGGCTGCATTTCGATGGAGGCGAAAATTTGAGGCCCGTGTGCTGTGCGGTGTCAGTGCAAGTTAAAGAACCCCAGGTGGCCGAAACTTCCGGAGCCCTCCACTACGACGTCGCTCATAATCAGAGCTGGTTTTGGGACGTAAAACCCCACAAAACAACAACAGCTTAGTCAGCAATTCTCTTCAGGGCAGGATGAACTCCACTTTGGTGTCCCAGGGTCATCACTTTCCGTGCAGGCTAAGTATATATAGTCCGATGCGTCCACCAAATTATGTGTAAGTGAAGAAAGGAGTCCTTAATGACGGTGTGCACGGTAGAATGGTCGCATGAAATGTTTGCACAAAAAAATGTAGCTCCAATACACGCTGTGGAGTTGGTTGGGGAGCGAAGCTCTCAACCCATTAAGAACGTCGACTGGAGCAATCACCTTCACAGCGTGGATTGGAGCTACACTCACAACGATTACCCACTGCGGCGTCGCTTGAATTTCACATGCATTTTAACGGCATGCGTACAATCGGCGTCTTGTGCGACAGCTGCCGGGTTTTGTCTGCAACGCAATGAGCAAGTTGGTCGGTTTCCTTATTTTCGTCGAGTATTATATTCACGCTGTTCTTGTGGCATATTTTTTTTCTCCTGTGATCTTCTCATGGTAGCCTGCACTGAACTGAAGGAGTTGCTAGGCCGGTCTCTGCTCTAGCAAACGGCCGAGCCGCCGCTAGAGTCACGGACACTGGGCGCGTTTGGTGAGAGCGCGGGGAAACACAGTCGGCGTCGGCAGCAGCTGCACGTGTCCCGCTACCGCCTGCCTCCCTATACCTCACTTCCGCCATTCTCTGCGAAGCTATTTACTATCGGTACAGGCGAGGCTTAGCACCACCTGTGTACATGCGTTGCGCTCCCCTCGCCGTGCGCCCCTCGAACGCGCTATGCTGGATTACCTTGTTGTTTTTAGCCTAACGTTTTCCACTGACGCTAACCACGCGGCGAAAAATTCTTTGTCTTATATACAGCTTCGCTGTAATTATTTTTAGTCAGTTATGCGGGAACTGTGGCTCTAGAATCATTTTCCTGGGTAGGAGACTGCGTATGAGGATTGCAAAGAGAAAAAACAATTATCCATGTGATTAAAAAATAATGTATCTACTTAAATAAGTGCGTTAAAGGAAAAAAGAAAGGGTAAGTAGGACAAGGAGTGTGGTATCGGTTTACAATCGCACTTCGCGAACACCTGATGGGATCGGCAGTTACGAATTAAGTAGAGTTCAACGTGTACAAACGGGGTGTCCCAGCATGCTGAGGCCAGGTTCGTGTTTCTTGTGCCGATGATAGAAACTCTGCATTTGCTTTTACAAATGAAAGGAAGCTGACCCTTACATTGCATAGGCTGCGCGATGCGGTCCTCGTATGATTAATTTCCAGTGTGGGAATGAAATATCCCAAGGGACTAGCGCAGTACGACTGTAAATGCACACACATCTTCAATTACCGAGCCATTGCGTAAGAGAGACTCGAAAGACACGTCACGTGACTAGCGCAGAATGAACGCTAATAGAACGAAACGTAGATCTTATACTGATTTGATACCCCGGAGAACGTCCAAAGATTTAGGGTAAAACAACTGTGGCTTGAATCTCATTCTACTTCGGAGGCGTCTGCCGTTACTAAATTTGCGTAAATTGTGAGAATAAAAACAAGCAAATGAGATAATTTAATAAGGTAACGGTCAGAAAATGGTGGTCATTTTCTTGCAGGATTTATGGCCCATAAGTCTCATTGACACCCAACGGCATCAAGTATGCTGAAGTCACCTGAAAACCTCAACTTGACTTACCAAATAAAATTTTGCTGACAGAGGAACGTGCATTGCTGGGGTATATAGAAAGTTCGAAGTCCACACCGCTCATACAATTTTGACACCGCAAGCTCTCATTTGACCTAAAAATAAGGGAAAACAAAGCCAAACGAAGAAACGCACAGCGCACATGCACCAACGGCAAAAGGCAAACAGAAAAATGCCTCCACCCCTTCTGCCCAACACTTTTACATGTTCAGGGTTCATTCCGATAAATCTAGAAATTTCCCGTTGCAACGTTACGTGGGAAGTAATCATTCCCGACAAAGGACGCAGGCATTCCTGATGATGCGCAACAGTGGGCGTAGGTGTGTGCGATTACTGTGTAAAAATTTCCTTTGGTCGCCCTTTGTTATCGCGCGACTTGTCAGGCAGAATCAAAGAAGGCGCAACATCTGTTAAAGACACCAGCGTGTGCTTTCTTGTTTTTCGCGGAATGAACTAGGTGCCTGTATGTGTGAGGCGATGTAGGGAAACCTTTGCTCGTGCATACGATTCTATGTGTGATACTTGGTTTGCTGGAGCCGCTGCTGCGTGTCCTTGTCGAAGATGACCTTCGTAGCTCATAAATAAATGACATCGTTCTTGCCCGGATAAGGAAGTAAACCATATGTGCAAAAATTACCAACGGTACCTTGTGATAACGCACACGGGAGCGTAAGTACGCAGCCCAACCGATTGGTGCTTCGAAAGAAAAACCGTTTTTCTGACATTGGGGCGGCAGTGCGATGTGACCAGCGTCAAGTAATCAATTATGTCGTCATCATCATCAGCCTGTTTAGGTCCACTGCAGGACGAAGGCCTCTCCCAACGATTTCCAATCCACCCCGGGACGCGACCCCCCCCCCCCCGGTGCGTGCAAACGTCCATAAATATTTTTCCAGAAGCCACAAAGCATGCCGCAGCCGTAATACATCACAAATTAATTCCCAAACTTTAATTCATAAGTGATTGTAGATGGGGTTTATTCCCATGGTACTCAATGCCCCATTTCTGGTCTAGTATCATAACATGGGTGAGTCGAACCCAAAATATTTCTTCTACAAGGTAGATTAAGGGACGAGGTCCGATTACGGTGTACTTGAGTGGATTAGAGCTCATTAAGGCGCATTAGGGTGGATTAAGACAGACGGAGATGCATTAAGGTGGACTATGGCATATTATAGAGCGGATTACGCTAGACTTAGATTAGGGTGAATTAAGGATTACAGCAGATTAGGGTTGACTAAGGTAAATTAGTTTCGAATGAAATCATTACATCTGTAATGTTTGGCTTAATTTGGCGTAACTTAATAATCTGAGCTTATTGAGACTTGACTTAGTCTTAACTTAATTAGCAAGGACCTAATTAGCGTTACACTAATTAGACTCGGTCTAATTAACTTATACCTAATGATACATTGCTTAATACACTGGTATACATTACTCATGATATAATTACGCTTGCGGTAATTAATCATATCTTAATTATACATGGCCTAATTAGTACAGGCCTAGTTACGCTGTTCTTTGACATATTATCTTAATTAGATATCGCTTGATGAATACTACCTGAAATAGGCCTGATTTAATCAGTGTTAGCCTAGTTAGTCCTGGAATGTTTAATCTCAACTTAATGAGGCTTGACCTTGAAGTCCTAGCATAATTTACCTTTGATTAATAAGTGCTAGCTTAGGTTTGACTTAACTAGTAATAACCTAGCTATGCGCGATTTAATTAGTACTAATTAAATAAACAAGGTCTAATTAGAAGCTTGCTTACGCTAGATTTGTTCATATCAGCTAAATTAGGCTTCGCATTAGATTTACCTTAATTAGACATGGTTTATTCGTATCGTGGCTAAATTAATTATAAATCATTAGTATCCGCTTAATTAGGTGTGACTTACTTGTCATAGCTCAATTCAGGTTGAATTAGTTCAGTTTGGTTTGGTTTGGCTCAGTTGAATTAGTCCTGTCTGAACTAGGTCTCAATTAATTATTCCTAATTAGGCTCTCTTGAATAGGACTTAGCCTTACCTAACTAGTCCTAGGAATCTTAATTAGGCTCCATTGAATGAGACTTAGCCTTACCTAACTCGTCCTACGGAGCTTTGTCTTTACTACAACGTGGTAGTGTTATGCTAGCATTACATAACTTAGCGGAGTTTTCGGCAGATTTGCCAGTTTCACCAATAGCTTAAACAGCTTCACTGTTAAAACTGAACTAGTGTATTCACACATTAAATTAATCCATCCATCTTACCGCATGTCAACGCACCTTATTCCACATTAACCTGTCGGCAAGGGTCCGAGTTGTGAAGGTCTTCCTTCCGAGTCATAGTAGTCACGTTCGAGCCCGGCCGCATGATTATCCCGTCTACAATCACTAATCAACAATTAACTAACTTGGGGTTATGCAGGACAAGGTGGAGCAGCGTTGGCAGTTGCGCTGTTTGTCCTGACGCCGCGTTATGCGCAATATCGACGACACGCAGCGCACTGACAAAGTAAACGCTTACACCTGCGAGCCTAAACGTATGTGATGAACGAAAACAAAGCTTCAGAGGATCGAAAAAAAAAGGAATGCGGTGATCGCGAGGGCACGCGACCGAGCCCAGGCGCGAAGCGAGCAGGTGGCCACAAGCGCGCTGCGAAGAAACAGCCCCTAAACAGCCCCCGGTAGTCGCGCGCTTTTCGTCAGCCACTGACACGTCGCTGAAGTCTGGTGACGTATCGCGGTGGGCGGGTCACCTCCTTCGACACCGCCCTAAGGAGCTCTGTACCCTCTATTCCGCAGAGTTGAAACAGGACTGGAAAGGGAAGTTTTCCGGTCGCAATATCTTCGCTCCTAACAAACCGTTTTGAAAAATTCTTTCGGCTGTGAATTTCTGAGAGGCATTCAATACACACCCAGCCGTTTTCAAAACCAAGCCCGAGTGGTGGTTCAGGACCCCTTTAAAGAAGTGCGTTAAGGGCAAAAAGAAAGGGTAAGTAGGACAAGGAGTGTGGTATCGGTTTGCAATCGCACTTCGCGAACACCTGATGGGATCGGCAGTTACGAATTAAGTAGAATTCAACGTGTACAAGACGAGGTGCCCCAGCATGCTGAGGCCAGGTTCGTGTTTCTTGTGCCGATGATAGAAACTCTGCATTTGCTTTTACAAACGAAAGGAAGCTGACCCTTACATCGCATAGGCTGCGTGATGCGGTCCTCGTATGATTAATTTCCAGTGTGGGAATGAAATATCCCAAGGGACTAGCGCAGTACGACTGTAAATGCACACACATCTTCAATTACCGAGCCATTGCGTAAGAGAGATTCGAAAGACACGTCACGTGACTAGGGCAGAATGAACGCTAATAGGACGAAACGTAGAACTTATACTCATTTGATACCCCGCAGAACGTCCAAAGATTTAGGGTAAAACAACTGTGGCTTGACTCTCGCCCGACTTCGGAGGCGTCTGCCGTTACTAAATTTGCGTAAAATGTGAGAATGAAAACAAGCAAATGAGATAATTTAATAAGGTAACGGTCAGAAAATGGTGGTCATTTTCTTGCAGGATTTATGGCCCATAAGTCTCATTGACATCCAACGGCATCAAGTATGCTGAAGTCACCTGAAAACCTCAACTTGACTTACCAAATAAAATTTTGCTGACAGAGGAACGTGCACTGCTGGGGTAGATAGAAAGTTCGAAGTCCACACCGCTCATACAGTTTTGACACCGCAAGCTTTCATTCGACCTAAAAATAAGGGAAAGCAAAGCCAAACGAAGAAACGCACAGCGCACATTCACCAACGGCAAAAGGCAAACAGAAAAATCCCTTCACCCCTTCTGCCCAACACTTTTGCATGTTCAGGGTTCATTCCGATAAATCTAGAAATTTCCCGTTGCAACGTCACGTGGCAAGTAATCATTCCCGACAAAGGACGCAGGCATTCCTAGACGATGCGCAGCAGTGGGCGTAGGTGTGTGCGATTTCTCTGTAAAAATTTCCTTTGGTCGCCCTTTGTTATCACGCGACTTGTCAGGCAGAATCAAAGAAGGCGCAACATCTGTTAAAGACACCAGCGTGTGCTTTCTTGTTTTTCGCGGAATGAATTAGGTGCCTGTATGTGTGAGGCGATGTAGGGAAACCTTTGCTCGTGCATACGATTCTATGTGTGATACTTGGTTTGCTGGAGCCGCCGCTGCGTGTCCTCGTCGAAGATGACCTTAGTAGTTCATAAATAAATGACATCATTCTTGCGCAGATGAGCAAGTAAACCAACATGTGTGCAAAAATTACCAACGGTACCTTGTGATAACGCACACGGTGGCGTAAGTACGCACCCCAACCGATTGGTGCTTCGGAAAGAAAAACCGTTTTTCTGACATTGGGGCGGCAGTGCGATGTGACCAGCGTCAAGTAATCAGTTATGTCGTAGCAGTTTAATAGCGTAGTCAGCGTCAAGTGCAGCGTCTTTCAAGGACTTTCATGCCTTGTTCTTCCGTGTTTTCTTGCCATAGTCTTTTGTTCTGTCAAACAAAGATACCAGGCCGATATGCAGTGTAAGGTCAAAACAAAACATTGCACTTACACTGCATAAAAGATGCAAAAAGAATGAAAAAAAAAATGTTTTGGTAACCTACACTATCAATATACATATCTGCTCTATGAATAATAGCACATAATCGTCCCTAACATACGTTCCTGATTTCCTCCTGAGAGCGAGCAGAAGGTACCTGAGTAACTCTAAAACGAGGGAAATCATAGCGGCAAAAGAAGAGTCGACTGTGCTCTGTGGGTGCTGTCCCTTTTGTGTTGTTCTCGATAGGATAACGTGATATGCGCTGCACAAACATTCTTTTGATGGTACCTGGATAAAAACATAATCTTATTGAGGAATATTTACTGCTGTAGACGAAATCTTTCCGAAAAAGATTCAAATGTTACGCCATGGGTGGCTGTTGCTATTAAGAAATTCCCATTCCAAACTTTCGTTTACTCAATGTTTAGGATTTTCCTTGTCCATCGATGCTGGCATTTATTACGTAAAAATGGTAATGCATATTTTTCGTAAGCATTACAAATTGCCCAATTTGCCAACAAATGCGTCTCCACAAATCCAAAGGATCTTTTGATGATGCCCCGTTGGCTTCAATACTTTTAGTGTTATTGTGTCGGCATCCTGTCATATGCATATCAAAGGATCTTCACAGTGTTCAAAGTGCTCGCAATAATGCCTCGGTAATGCTTGAAAGTTTTACTGCGTTGCCATCAACTCTATATCCGCTGTACTGTGCAGTAAAACGTTCTCCACAATTAAATTTAAGACATCGAAAAAGCTTGTTCTTAGACAGCGCTTCGGAAATTCTCCAAAAAATTTTAATCAACCTTATCATATATTATTGAGGTGACGGTAACAATTTCAATGTTGGGATGTATAGGAGATTGCGGGTACATTCACTTTGTAATATCATGATGTCGACATCATGGATTGCGCTTTGCACTGTGCTGGGCATATTATTTTATTTTTTACGTAATATTAACGCACCCAAGTGAAACGACAAACGAAGACTGTAGGTAGGAGGACGAGGAGGATGAATAACTTTATTTTAAGGCAGCAGATTTGTGAGACCTAGGCCTCTATACTTAGATGACGGCCTCGAGCCCTTGGGCCCTGGCGGCATCGTAGGCCTGCTCGATTGCCTTTCTTGTGTGTTCCGGTGCATAGCTGAGCAGCGCGGTGTCCCACTGTTCTGTGGTGTTATATGTTTTGTTCTGTGTTTGTACCCGAGGGCAAGGCCAAACTGTATGTTGTAGGTCTGCCCTTTTTTGACAGAATCTGTAGACAGATACTGTAGGCATAAAGAGATTTCTTGCACTGCTTTTTTCTTAAATATGATACTCGCAATCGCCCAGAAAAAGCTCCAGCTCCTTTCTCTTCGAAAAGCAGTGGGAAGCGTCCACTCACTGCTCAGTGTACCCTGCTTTTGTCGGCCAGGACGAAAACTTCTCGTACGCGCTTATTTTTCAACATGCACATGCTTTTCAACAGCCATATCTATGAAAAACCAAAGCTACTCGACCAAAGTTTCTGCAATTTTAGCATATCTGGTATTCTGCTGTGCGTAATAGCATAGTGCAATACCGGAAAGCGTAGAGCGTTGTTTTTGGCTATCTTGTGGCGCGATCTATAAGTGATAAACAGAACAACCAGACTCGCAACCTATGGACTCTTGAACTTTGGCAGCCGCTCACTAAGCCTACAACACCGATAATTTGAAGGTTCCCTTCAGGAAAGTTGTCTAATTGACACGAATACATACTGCCGAGGCTGCATGATAAATAGCTAAGGCAAATAGAGCTGTGGATTGGAAACTTGAAGCTAGCGAGCACGCGAGAACCACTTGAATGTTTCGAAGCTGACGGCAATACCATATACCTTGGCAATACATTTAGTTGGTCGGCCATGTTTGTGCATTCGCTGATTATATACGGAATCCCGTAAAGCACTTTATTTGCCTGTGGCGGCTTACCCGATACAATAATGTTCCGTAGTTTTCAACCATGCGTGACCAATAGTCACGCCATAGGCATCCACGTCACGCTCACAATTGATTGGATTGACTACAATTTTTTACGTCGCGCTATAGTCGCCGTACTGGCGGCGCAGATTCAGGTTTTTGCAATGAACTGTGGCCGAGAGATTTCGGATGCCACTGAAAAATGCAGCGTGCACGTTGTGACTCCCGAGGCTCTTTAATAAAATGTGGGTAACGTTATTCGTGACATGAATGTTTTTAACAATACTGCGCAGTGTTGACCGGCGCAATTTTAGAAACACCGCTGGGACAGTTCAATAACTGCAATAAAAAAGAAAAAAAAATAAGAGAAATCCTTGACGACCTTTGGGCAAGATCTGTCGCGTCTAGAACACCATTATCCGTCATGAGGAGGGCGTAATATATTAGTGTAAATAATTTCCTGTGTTCAAACATTGTAAGTATGATATAACGCAGACTGCCGAAAGTCAACTCCTGAGTGTGACATTCCGGAACGCTGAGATATACAATAACAGATTCTGTAATATCCAAACGATAGTTCACCTGTCCTGAGTGATCAACGATTTTTAAAAACTTAAGGAATGACACCGGTTCGTTTGAAGCGAACGGGAAAACGCAGCACGAGGTTTGCTGCACAAAGCGGATCCAAATGTTACGTCAAAGCGGGCTCATTAAAAAAAAAGAAATAACTGTAAAAATTATA
>JABSTT010002219.1:0-50208 GCA_013339685.2 Hyalomma asiaticum | reverse complement strand
ACCGCATTTTTATTCAGGAAGGCGCGCAATAAGTAGAGGAATGCTCTACGATTCGGGAAAAACGCATTTGTGGACTTCTGATCGAGTCAAAATTTTACCAAAAAACCCAATACTAGTAGTCTTACCTTTCTTGGCATTTTGGGCAAAATTTTGAGAGACCGTATTTTTAAATCAGGAAGGCGGCGCAATAAGTAGAGGAATGCTCTAGGATGCGGGAAAAGGCATTTTGTGCGACTTCTGATCGAGTCAAAATTTCACAAAAAAACCAATACTATAGTCTTACCTTTTTTGGCATTTTGGGCCAATTTTGAGAGACCGTATTTTTATTCGAGGAAGGCGCGCAATAAGTAGAGGAATGCTCTAGGATGCGGGAAAAAATGCATTTGTGCGACTTCTGATCGAGTCAAAATTTCACAAAAAACCAGATACCTAGTCGTTACCTTTTTGGCAGTTTGGGCAGATTTGAGAGACCGGATTTTTATTCAGGAAGCGCGCAATAAGTAGAGGAATGCTCTACGATGCGGGAAACTGCAGTTTGTGCGACTTCTGATCGAGTCAAAATTTCACAAAAAAGCCCATACTATAGTCTTACTTTATTGGCATTTTGGGCAAATTATTGAGAGACCGTATTTTTATTCAGGAAGGGCGCAATAAGTAGAGGAATGCTCTACGATGCGGGAAAACGCATTTTGTGGGACTTTCTGATCGAGTCAAAATTTCACAAAAACCCAATACTATAGTCTTACCTTTTTTGGCATTTTGGGCAAATTTTGAGAGACCGTATTTTTATTCAGGAAGGCGCGCAATAAGTAGAGGAATGCTCCTACGATGCGGGAAAACGCATTTTGTGCGACTTCTGATCGAGTCAAAATTTCACAAAAAACCCAAGACTATAGTCTTACCTTTTTTGGCATTTGGGCAAAATTTTGAGAGACCATATTTTATTCGGGAAGGCGCGCAATAAGTAGAGGAATGCTCTACGATGCGGTAAAACGTATTTTGTGCGACTTCTCATCGAGTCAAAATTTCACAAAAAACCCAATACTATAGTCTTACTTTTTTGGCATTTTTGGCAAGATTTTGAGAGACCGTATTTTTATTCGGGAAGGCGCGCAATAAGTAGAGGAATGCTCTACGATGCGGTAAAACGCATTTTGTGCGACTTCTCATCGAGTCAAAATTTCACAAAAAACCCAATACTATAGTCTTACCTTTTTGGCATTTTTGGCAAGATTTTGAGAGACCGTATTTTAGGGGCGAAGCTCCTTAGGGCGTGGGTCTGTACATCCCATGGTGTTCGTTGTTGGTGATGTACGTAGCCACGTCTACTTTTATGAAAAAAAAAATTCCGAAAGTCTGTCCTCTGCCTGGATTCGAACCCAGGCTCTCGGCGTGGCAGTCGAGCGTTCTACCACTAAGTACGCCTGTTTTTTTTTTCTTTATTGCATGGAAATATTTCCGTAAATGCGTTTGAACTGTCCTATACAGTGCACACATATTAATATTAAGCAAAAGAAGGTTTAAACTGTACTATACAGTTGCACACATATAACAGTCTAGCATAAAAACACAACTTTGCACTTTTAAACTCATAGGACTCCTCAAAAGTCAGGCAAACGCCACAAGCAGTCCAGAAGCGAAAGCCAGTCCGGAACAGGATCAAAGTCTCAACCCACTGCGTACTTGGGCAACCTCTTCTCGGAACCACAGACTTCGTCGAGCGAGGTGGTTCAGCATGCCTGTCTATCATGCGGCTCCTCCAGAAGGCCTAAATTCCTAACAACATGACCATATCATACGGCATGTACTACTGCTCTTGCTGAACGGGAGAACCTAATCATGAGGTGTGAGGGGAAGTTCTTTTCTAATCGTCCGCTTGAGAATGTCCCAGAAATAAAATGCATCTTGACAAACAATAAAACAATGTTCAATGGTCTCAGGTTGACTGCAAAGTCTACAGTTTACTGACCAAGGTACGTGTATTCCTTTTTCATTAAGCCAGGTCTTCACAGGTAACGTTCCCGTGTGTAGCTTGAAGAAAAAGTTTTCGCAGCAGGTGATACACACATTTTACGTACACGGAAAACACATCTTGGTCCAGATAACGACAAATATGGCAAGCGGTAAACAGGCTCAGAGAAAAGGTCGTTCACGAGTGCAGCAGACCGCGTTGTTCTATCGACAGTATATAAGTACTCTAATGTGAATCTAGCTTTTAAAAACACAGAGTGTCAACAATTTCTTTCAAAAGCCCCACAGACGCGATTCTTGAGGAGTGTTTGTCGTTTACAAAAAGAAAAGGGAGGTGATAAGCAATCGGGTCCTAAGAACGGCTAGTAGAAATGGATGACAAACATCTTTGAGGTAAAGAAGCGAAGTACCAACTGTCGCACAAACAAATGCACAAGATTGAGGCCCCCCTTATCGAGCGGTAGGAAAAGATTTTCTCTTCTCATAGCTTCCCAAGATGAACGCCAAATAAAACAAGCGAATATTCTTTGAAATGCCTGTAAATGGACACGGGAGCAGTGCAACACCTGCAGGACATAAATGAGTTTTGACGCTAGAAATACATTGCATGCTTTAGCTCTAGCAAAAATAGAAAGGTCTCTACCCTGCCAATTAGCCACTTTTCGACGTATAGTACTTATGGCAGACGTCCAATGAGGACCACTATTACGGTAATTATCGAGAGGTACCCCAAGGTACCTAATTGGAGCTTCATTCCAATGAACATTCGCAAACACTGAAGGAGTTGAAGCCCACATGCCTATCCAAAATCCTCTGCTTTTTTCAAAATTAATGCTAGCTCCCGCAATGTCGCAAAACCGCAATGTGGTATCTATTGCTTCCTGAACACTAGGTTTATCGGTGCAAAAAAAGGCAATGTCATCCGCATAAGCTAAAACTTTAATTTCCTCAACTTCATACCTGTATCCTCGAATGCTACAATTAACAAGTACACTCAGACAAAGCGGTTCCATATATATGGCAAAAAGTAAAGGGGACAGCGGGCACCCCTGACGTACGGATGAATTCACCTGGATTACGTCTGACAGAGTGCGATTTACAATTAACCTTGTTGTGCACCTTTTATAACAAAGTGCTATGCCTTTGTACAATGCATCGCCTAGCCGTAGGTGACGCAGTAGCCGGAACAAAAAATCATGCTGTACCTTGTCAAAGGCCTTGGCGAGGTCAATCTGAAGAAGAGCTACTTGATCGACACTTCCTTCAATGCACTCAAGAACTGACCGTGCTATATGTATATTCGTCTGTATAGAACGACTTCGTATTCCACATGTTTGGTGATCCCCTACTAGTTTAGTGATGATAATCTGCAACCTATTTGTGAGTACCTTAGCAAATATTTTATAATCGACATTACATAAGGATATCGGCCTATATCCGTTTACTCTCTTTAAGACTTCGCTGTCGTACTTTTCGGAATCAGGGTTGTATAGCCCTGCTATATAAGATCTGTCACACGCTCCTAATTAATCCCTCCATTCATACTCACGCATGAATACAGCAGGCCCTCTCCGTGCGGTTAACAAACACCGCGAAAACGCTGTCGACTCATTAGAGGACCATGAGCGGTAACGGCGAGAAATCGCGACCGATGGTTGAACCCCTCATGTGCGGAAGTTTCATGCAATCTATGAAGGTAAATGTGCATTCCAGGAACAAACAGTATGCCTGGCGAGAGAGGAAGGATTCGCGATTATGCATCGTGTCCCTGGCGAATGGATGCGCGCAAGGGTACACGCACACGTGGGCAGACTACGGCCACCTTGATCTTCTCTTGCTAAGCAGACTCACCCGTGCGCAAGGTTGATCTGGAAAACATTTGCCCGCGATCGTACAATCGTGTCCGGCAAATCACGCGCTGCCACTTACGCGGGTTGTGAGCACTCATTTTAATCCGTCGCAACTCGCACTTCGAGCCCGGAGCTGTACGCTGAGGAAGACACCACTCGACAAGACGTTTATGGCGAGCCAGAGTGTGACGGCACAGAACGTTATAGGCGAACGCTTAAACAGCAGCGGAACGGCTGATTATATTAAGGCACAAGCAGGACTTTGGCCGACACCCTAGTGTACATTTAGGACGGAACGTACATAATATACTGACACTGCGAGTAGCGTGATGCATTAAGACTGACTGTCCGTTAGAACGATGCAATGGATTCCAAGGTTACCGGAGCTCCGGAAAGAGTAGCAGGGATTTGGGAGCACTGCTGACTTTCATAACTTTGCAGGCAAATTCTTCATGAGAGGAACAAGAACGTTAACTGCGACTCTTTTACGTGCCAATCCTCCTGTTAGATCTCGAGACGCTCCGTAGTGGGAGCATCGGGTGTAACACTCGTGTCACACGAGGCAACTAAAGTGCACTTTGAACGAGTGCACTTGCGCTCACAGAGTGCACTTACGTTCACGCGCTGCTACACGAGAAACAGAAGTGTGTTTTGGAAACGTGCATTCCCCTAGCGGTCTTGGCCGCTAGGGGAACCTCGCTATTGTCGCCCAAGGGCGAGAATAGCGAGGTTTTTCGTTGAAATATGATTTGTTTTAATACATAGCAGTATTTATAATAACGAAAACAAAGTTTTAAATATACTACGGGTGCCGCGTCGTGCGCTAGCGTATTTGTTTACAAGCCACTGCTACCGAGGCTACACACTTCGCCGCCGCCAAGTGAGTTCGGCGAACGCACTTGCCTGCAAGTGCACTTCGCAGCGAGTGTCACTAAACGTTCCCGTGTGACAGCGTGCGAATGACTCTAGCGGCGAAGTGCACTCGCTCAATGTGCACTTTAGTTGCCTCGTGTGACGGGGGTATTATTCTGACAACCTGCGTTCCTGCGGTGTCTGGTTCAGTTAAGGTACGTAGTTGTTTTGGCCTTTCGACGCTGCACCAGGCGCGGGCGGAAGTCAAAAGAGCCTAATCGAACTTGTTATTGCGATCTATGGAATATAATTCGCTTGCCCAGGGCACGGCAAATCTAACATCATCGCGACAAACGTTCGTCATCCAGTGCATATCAATAAGCTGGTGCAAATGGTCCTCAAAATCATTATCATCATCATTAAGCATTGAGATGGGGACGCCAACCTGTTCTCAACAAGAGCCTCTGTCAGCGCCTTCGTCTGTGCTCTAAAGCATATATGTGCCTCCCATCACTAAACACGCACCACCAGGGGTGGTTCAGTGGCTTAAGGCGTTGCGCGACTGAATCGACGCTGGGACGGGTTCGAAGCCCGGCCCCTGGTGCGGCGCGCAATTGGAGGATGCGCGCGAAAACGCCTAAATACGCGAATTCCCGGCCGGCCTCCACTGCCGGGCTGTACATATTGTATATAGTGTTGATCCGTTGATTTAGTGTATTTGTGTATTGTATGTATTTAGTGTATGTTTATCATGTGTTGTTAAGTTTCTGTTTGAGGGTAGAGGTTGGGTCGGGTTGATTTTTTTTTCTTTTCCTTTCTTGTTTTTATTTTTTGCTTTTTTTTCATAATAAGTCTTCTGAATTCTGGAAGCAATCCTCTTGATGATCTATAGAGCCAACAGCGACTTCTCGTATTCCGCATGTTCGACGAGACGTTGACATCAGACACAACGTGGGATACACTTTGCTTAATTCAACGCCGACAGGAAGTTGACTTCGAGAAGGGATGCACCTGCTATATAAGATCTGTCACACGCTCCTAATTAATCCCTCCATTCATACTCACGCATGAATACAGCAGGCCCTCTCCGTGCGGTTAACAAACACCGCGAAAACGCTGTCGACTCATTAGAGGACCATGAGCGGTAACGGCGAGAAATCGCGACCGATGGTTGAACCCCTCATGTGCGGAAGTTTCATGCAATCTATGAAGGTAAATGTGCATTCCAGGAACAAACAGTATGCCTGGCGAGAGAGGAAGGATTCGCGATTATGCATCGTGTCCCTGGCGAATGGATGCGCGCAAGGGTACACGCACACGTGGGCAGACTACGGCCACCTTGATCTTCTCTTGCTAAGCAGACTCACCCGTGCGCAAGGTTGATCTGGAAAACATTTGCCCGCGATCGTACAATCGTGTCCGGCAAATCACGCGCTGCCACTTACGCGGGTTGTGAGCACTCATTTTAATCCGTCGCAACTCGCACTTCGAGCCCGGAGCTGTACGCTGAGGAAGACACCACTCGACAAGACGTTTATGGCGAGCCAGAGTGTGACGGCACAGAACGTTATAGGCGAACGCTTAAACAGCAGCGGAACGGCTGATTATATTAAGGCACAAGCAGGACTTTGGCCGACACCCTAGTGTACATTTAGGACGGAACGTACATAATATACTGACACTGCGAGTAGCGTGATGCATTAAGACTGACTGTCCGTTAGAACGATGCAATGGATTCCAAGGTTACCGGAGCTCCGGAAAGAGTAGCAGGGATTTGGGAGCACTGCTGACTTTCATAACTTTGCAGGCAAATTCTTCATGAGAGGAACAAGAACGTTAACTGCGACTCTTTTACGTGCCAATCCTCCTGTTAGATCTCGAGACGCTCCGTAGTGGGAGCATCGGGTGTAACACTCGTGTCACACGAGGCAACTAAAGTGCACTTTGAACGAGTGCACTTGCGCTCACAGAGTGCACTTACGTTCACGCGCTGCTACACGAGAAACAGAAGTGTGTTTTGGAAACTGTGCATTCCCCTAGCGGTCTTGGCCGCTAGGGGAACCTCGCTATTGTCGCCCAAGGGCGAGAATAGCGAGGTTTTTCGTTGAAATATGATTTGTTTTAATACATAGCAGTATTTATAATAACGAAAACAAAGTTTTAAATATACTACGGGTGCCGCGTCGTGCGCTAGCGTATTTGTTTACAAGCCACTGCTACCGAGGCTACACACTTTCGCCGCCGCCAAGTGAGTTCGGCGAACGCACTTGCCTGCAAGTGCACTTCGCAGCGAGTGTCACTAAACGTTCCCGTGTGACAGCGTGCGAATGACTCTAGCGGCGAAGTGCACTCGCTCAATGTGCACTTTAGTTGCCTCGTGTGACGGGGGTATTATTCTGACAACCTGCGTTCCTGCGGTGTCTGGTTCAGTTAAGGTACGTAGTTGTTTTGGCCTTTCGACGCTGCACCAGGCGCGGGCGGAAGTCAAAAGAGCCTAATCGAACTTGTTATTGCGATCTATGGAATATAATTCGCTTGCCCAGGGCACGGCAAATCTAACATCATCGCGACAAACGTTCGTCATCCAGTGCATATCAATAAGCTGGTGCAAATGGTCCTCAAAATCATTATCATCATCATTAAGCATTGAGATGGGGACGCCAACCTGTTCTCAACAAAAGCCTCTGTCAGCGCCTTCGTCTGTGCTCTAAAGCATATATGTGCCTCCCATCACTAAACACGCACCACCAGGGGTGGTTCAGTGGCTTAAGGCGTTGCGCGACTGAATCGACGCTGGGACGGGTTCGAAGCCCGGCCCCTGGTGCGGCGCGCAATTGGAGGATGCGCGCGAAAACGCCTAAATACGCGAATTCCCGGCCGGCCTCCACTGCCGGGCTGTACATATTGTATATAGTGTTGATCCGTTGATTTAGTGTATTTGTGTATTGTATGTATTTAGTGTATGTTTATCATGTGTTGTTAAGTTTCTGTTTGAGGGTAGAGGTTGGGTCGGGTTGATTTTTTTTTTCTTTTCCTTTCTTGTTTTTATTTTTTGCTTTTTTTTTCATAATAAGTCTTCTGAATTCTGGAAGCAATCCTCTTGATGATCTATAGAGCCAACAGCGACTTCTCGTATTCCGCATGTTCGACGAGACGTTGACATCAGACACAACGTGGGATACACTTTGCTTAATTCAACGCCGACAGGAAGTTGACTTCGAGAAGGGATGCACCTGCTATATAAGATCTGTCACACGCTCCTAATTAATCCCTCCATTCATACTCACGCATGAATACAGCAGGCCCTCTCCGTGCGGTTAACAAACACCGCGAAAACGCTGTCGACTCATTAGAGGACCATGAGCGGTAACGGCGAGAAATCGCGACCGATGGTTGAACCCCTCATGTGCGGAAGTTTCATGCAATCTATGAAGGTAAATGTGCATTCCAGGAACAAACAGTATGCCTGGCGAGAGAGGAAGGATTCGCGATTATGCATCGTGTCCCTGGCGAATGGATGCGCGCAAGGGTACACGCACACGTGGGCAGACTACGGCCACCTTGATCTTCTCTTGCTAAGCAGACTCACCCGTGCGCAAGGTTGATCTGGAAAACATTTGCCCGCGATCGTACAATCGTGTCCGGCAAATCACGCGCTGCCACTTACGCGGGTTGTGAGCACTCATTTTAATCCGTCGCAACTCGCACTTCGAGCCCGGAGCTGTACGCTGAGGAAGACACCACTCGACAAGACGTTTATGGCGAGCCAGAGTGTGACGGCACAGAACGTTATAGGCGAACGCTTAAACAGCAGCGGAACGGCTGATTATATTAAGGCACAAGCAGGACTTTGGCCGACACCCTAGTGTACATTTAGGACGGAACGTACATAATATACTGACACTGCGAGTAGCGTGATGCATTAAGACTGACTGTCCGTTAGAACGATGCAATGGATTCCAAGGTTACCGGAGCTCCGGAAAGAGTAGCAGGGATTTGGGAGCACTGCTGACTTTCATAACTTTGCAGGCAAATTCTTCATGAGAGGAACAAGAACGTTAACTGCGACTCTTTTACGTGCCAATCCTCCTGTTAGATCTCGAGATGCTCCGTAGTGGGAGCATCGGGTGTAACACTCGTGTCACACGAGGCAACTAAAGTGCACTTTGAACGAGTGCACTTGCGCTCACAGAGTGCACTTACGTTCACGCGCTGCTACACGAGAAACAGAAGTGTGTTTTGGAAACGTGCATTCCCCTAGCGGTCTTGGCCGCTAGGGGAACCTCGCTATTGTCGCCCAAGGGCGAGAATAGCGAGGTGTTTCGTTGAAATATGATTTGCTTTAATACATAGCAGTATTTATAATAACGAAAACAAAGCTTTAAATATACTACGGGTGCCGCGTCGTGCGCTAGCGTATTTGTTTACAAGCCACTGCTACCGAGGCTACACACTTCGCCGCCGCCAAGTGAGTTCGGCGAACGCACTTGCCTGCAAGTGCACTTCGCAGCGAGTGTCACTAAACGTTCCCGTGTGACAGCGTGCGAATGACTCTAGCGGCGAAGTGCACTCGCTCAATGTGCACTTTAGTTGCCTCGTGTGACGGGGGTATTATTCTGACAACCTGCGTTCCTGCGGTGTCTGGTTCAGTTAAGGTACGTAGTTGTTTTGGCCTTTCGACGCTGCACCAGGCGCGGGCGGAAGTCAAAAGAGCCTAATCGAACTTGTTATTGCGATCTATGGAATATAATTCGCTTGCCCAGGGCACGGCAAATCTAACATCATCGCGACAAACGTTCGTCATCCAGTGCATATCAATAAGCTGGTGCAAATGGTCCTCAAAATCATTATCATCATCATTAAGCATTGAGATGGGGACGCCAACCTGTTCTCAACAAAAGCCTCTGTCAGCGCCTTCGTCTGTGCTCTAAAGCATATATGTGCCTCCCATCACTAAACACGCACCACCAGGGGTGGTTCAGTGGCTTAAGGCGTTGCGCGACTGAATCGACGCTGGGACGGGTTCGAAGCCCGGCCCCTGGTGCGGCGCGCAATTGGAGGATGCGCGCGAAAACGCCTAAATACGCGAATTCCCGGCCGGCCTCCACTGCCGGGCTGTACATATTGTATATAGTGTTGATCCGTTGATTTAGTGTATTTGTGTATTGTATGTATTTAGTGTATGTTTATCATGTGTTGTTAAGTTTCTGTTTGAGGGTAGAGGTTGGGTCGGGTTGATTTTTTTTTCTTTTCCTTTCTTGTTTTTATTTTTTGCTTTTTTTTTCATAATAAGTCTTCTGAATTCTGGAAGCAATCCTCTTGATGATCTATAGAGCCAACAGCGACTTCTCGTATTCCGCATGTTCGACGAGACGTTGACATCAGACACAACGTGGGATACACTTTGCTTAATTCAACGCCGACAGGAAGTTGACTTCGAGAAGGGATGCACCTGCTATATAAGATCTGTCACACGCTCCTAATTAATCCCTCCATTCATACTCACGCATCGTGTCCCTGGCGAATGGATGCGCGCAAGGGTACACGCACACGTGGGCAGACTACGGCCACCTTGATCTTCTCTTGCTAAGCAGACTCACCCGTGCGCAAGGTTGATCTGGAAAACATTTGCCCGCGATCGTACAATCGTGTCCGGCAAATCACGCGCTGCCACTTACGCGGGTTGTGAGCACTCATTTTAATCCGTCGCAACTCGCACTTCGAGCCCGGAGCTGTACGCTGAGGAAGACACCACTCGACAAGACGTTTATGGCGAGCCAGAGTGTGACGGCACAGAACGTTATAGGCGAACGCTTAAACAGCAGCGGAACGGCTGATTATATTAAGGCACAAGCAGGACTTTGGCCGACACCCTAGTGTACATTTAGGACGGAACGTACATAATATACTGACACTGCGAGTAGCGTGATGCATTAAGACTGACTGTCCGTTAGAACGATGCAATGGATTCCAAGGTTACCGGAGCTCCGGAAAGAGTAGCAGGGATTTGGGAGCACTGCTGACTTTCATAACTTTGCAGGCAAATTCTTCATGAGAGGAACAAGAACGTTAACTGCGACTCTTTTACGTGCCAATCCTCCTGTTAGATCTCGAGACGCTCCGTAGTGGGAGCATCGGGTGTAACACTCGTGTCACACGAGGCAACTAAAGTGCACTTTGAACGAGTGCACTTGCGCTCACAGAGTGCACTTACGTTCACGCGCTGCTACACGAGAAACAGAAGTGTGTTTTGGAAACGTGCATTCCCCTAGCGGTCTTGGCCGCTAGGGGAACCTCGCTATTGTCGCCCAAGGGCGAGAATAGCGAGGTTTTTCGTTGAAATATGATTTGTTTTAATACATAGCAGTATTTATAATAACGAAAACAAAGTTTTAAATATACTACGGGTGCCGCGTCGTGCGCTAGCGTATTTGTTTACAAGCCACTGCTACCGAGGCTACACACTTCGCCGCCGCCAAGTGAGTTCGGCGAACGCACTTGCCTGCAAGTGCACTTCGCAGCGAGTGTCACTAAACGTTCCCGTGTGACAGCGTGCGAATGACTCTAGCGGCGAAGTGCACTCGCTCAATGTGCACTTTAGTTGCCTCGTGTGACGGGGGTATTATTCTGACAACCTGCGTTCCTGCGGTGTCTGGTTCAGTTAAGGTACGTAGTTGTTTTGGCCTTTCGACGCTGCACCAGGCGCGGGCGGAAGTCAAAAGAGCCTAATCGAACTTGTTATTGCGATCTATGGAATATAATTCGCTTGCCCAGGGCACGGCAAATCTAACATCATCGCGACAAACGTTCGTCATCCAGTGCATATCAATAAGCTGGTGCAAATGGTCCTCAAAATCATTATCATCATCATTAAGCATTGAGATGGGGACGCCAACCTGTTCTCAACAAAGCCTCTGTCAGCGCCTTCGTCTGTGCTCTAAAGCATATATGTGCCTCCCATCACTAAACACGCACCACCAGGGGTGGTTCAGTGGCTTAAGGCGTTGCGCGACTGAATCGACGCTGGGACGGGTTCGAAGCCCGGCCCCTGGTGCGGCGCGCAATTGGAGGATGCGCGCGAAAACGCCTAAATACGCGAATTCCCGGCCGGCCTCCACTGCCGGGCTGTACATATTGTATATAGTGTTGATCCGTTGATTTAGTGTATTTGTGTATTGTATGTATTTAGTGTATGTTTATCATGTGTTGTTAAGTTTCTGTTTGAGGGTAGAGGTTGGGTCGGGTTGATTTTTTTTTCTTTTCCTTTCTTGTTTTTATTTTTTGCTTTTTTTTTCATAATAAGTCTTCTGAATTCTGGAAGCAATCCTCTTGATGATCTATAGAGCCAACAGCGACTTCTCGTATTCCGCATGTTCGACGAGACGTTGACATCAGACACAACGTGGGATACACTTTGCTTAATTCAACGCCGACAGGAAGTTGACTTCGAGAAGGGATGCACCTGCTATATAAGATCTGTCACACGCTCCTAATTAATCCCTCCATTCATACTCACGCATGAATACAGCAGGCCCTCTCCGTGCGGTTAACAAACACCGCGAAAACGCTGTCGACTCATTAGAGGACCATGAGCGGTAACGGCGAGAAATCGCGACCGATGGTTGAACCCCTCATGTGCGGAAGTTTCATGCAATCTATGAAGGTAAATGTGCATTCCAGGAACAAACAGTATGCCTGGCGAGAGAGGAAGGATTCGCGATTATGCATCGTGTCCCTGGCGAATGGATGCGCGCAAGGGTACACGCACACGTGGGCAGACTACGGCCACCTTGATCTTCTCTTGCTAAGCAGACTCACCCGTGCGCAAGGTTGATCTGGAAAACATTTGCCCGCGATCGTACAATCGTGTCCGGCAAATCACGCGCTGCCACTTACGCGGGTTGTGAGCACTCATTTTAATCCGTCGCAACTCGCACTTCGAGCCCGGAGCTGTACGCTGAGGAAGACACCACTCGACAAGACGTTTATGGCGAGCCAGAGTGTGACGGCACAGAACGTTATAGGCGAACGCTTAAACAGCAGCGGAACGGCTGATTATATTAAGGCACAAGCAGGACTTTGGCCGACACCCTAGTGTACATTTAGGACGGAACGTACATAATATACTGACACTGCGAGTAGCGTGATGCATTAAGACTGACTGTCCGTTAGAACGATGCAATGGATTCCAAGGTTACCGGAGCTCCGGAAAGAGTAGCAGGGATTTGGGAGCACTGCTGACTTTCATAACTTTGCAGGCAAATTCTTCATGAGAGGAACAAGAACGTTAACTGCGACTCTTTTACGTGCCAATCCTCCTGTTAGATCTCGAGACGCTCCGTAGTGGGAGCATCGGGTGTAACACTCGTGTCACACGAGGCAACTAAAGTGCACTTTGAACGAGTGCACTTGCGCTCACAGAGTGCACTTACGTTCACGCGCTGCTACACGAGAAACAGAAGTGTGTTTTGGAAACGTGCATTCCCCTAGCGGTCTTGGCCGCTAGGGGAACCTCGCTATTGTCGCCCAAGGGCGAGAATAGCGAGGTTTTTCGTTGAAATATGATTTGTTTTAATACATAGCAGTATTTATAATAACGAAAACAAAGTTTTAAATATACTACGGGTGCCGCGTCGTGCGCTAGCGTATTTGTTTACAAGCCACTGCTACCGAGGCTACACACTTCGCCGCCGCCAAGTGAGTTCGGCGAACGCACTTGCCTGCAAGTGCACTTCGCAGCGAGTGTCACTAAACGTTCCCGTGTGACAGCGTGCGAATGACTCTAGCGGCGAAGTGCACTCGCTCAATGTGCACTTTAGTTGCCTCGTGTGACGGGGGTATTATTCTGACAACCTGCGTTCCTGCGGTGTCTGGTTCAGTTAAGGTACGTAGTTGTTTTGGCCTTTCGACGCTGCACCAGGCGCGGGCGGAAGTCAAAAGAGCCTAATCGAACTTGTTATTGCGATCTATGGAATATAATTCGCTTGCCCAGGGCACGGCAAATCTAACATCATCGCGACAAACGTTCGTCATCCAGTGCATATCAATAAGCTGGTGCAAATGGTCCTCAAAATCATTATCATCATCATTAAGCATTGAGATGGGGACGCCAACCTGTTCTCAACAAAGCCTCTGTCAGCGCCTTCGTCTGTGCTCTAAAGCATATATGTGCCTCCCATCACTAAACACGCACCACCAGGGGTGGTTCAGTGGCTTAAGGCGTTGCGCGACTGAATCGACGCTGGGACGGGTTCGAAGCCCGGCCCCTGGTGCGGCGCGCAATTGGAGGATGCGCGCGAAAACGCCTAAATACGCGAATTCCCGGCCGGCCTCCACTGCCGGGCTGTACATATTGTATATAGTGTTGATCCGTTGATTTAGTGTATTTGTGTATTGTATGTATTTAGTGTATGTTTATCATGTGTTGTTAAGTTTCTGTTTGAGGGTAGAGGTTGGGTCGGGTTGATTTTTTTTTTCTTTTCCTTTCTTGTTTTTATTTTTTGCTTTTTTTTCATAATAAGTCTTCTGAATTCTGGAAGCAATCCTCTTGATGATCTATAGAGCCAACAGCGACTTCTCGTATTCCGCATGTTCGACGAGACGTTGACATCAGACACAACGTGGGATACACTTTGCTTAATTCAACGCCGACAGGAAGTTGACTTCGAGAAGGGATGCACCTGCTATATAAGATCTGTCACACGCTCCTAATTAATCCCTCCATTCATACTCACGCATGAATACAGCAGGCCCTCTCCGTGCGGTTAACAAACACCGCGAAAACGCTGTCGACTCATTAGAGGACCATGAGCGGTAACGGCGAGAAATCGCGACCGATGGTTGAACCCCTCATGTGCGGAAGTTTCATGCAATCTATGAAGGTAAATGTGCATTCCAGGAACAAACAGTATGCCTGGCGAGAGAGGAAGGATTCGCGATTATGCATCGTGTCCCTGGCGAATGGATGCGCGCAAGGGTACACGCACACGTGGGCAGACTACGGCCACCTTGATCTTCTCTTGCTAAGCAGACTCACCCGTGCGCAAGGTTGATCTGGAAAACATTTGCCCGCGATCGTACAATCGTGTCCGGCAAATCACGCGCTGCCACTTACGCGGGTTGTGAGCACTCATTTTAATCCGTCGCAACTCGCACTTCGAGCCCGGAGCTGTACGCTGAGGAAGACACCACTCGACAAGACGTTTATGGCGAGCCAGAGTGTGACGGCACAGAACGTTATAGGCGAACGCTTAAACAGCAGCGGAACGGCTGATTATATTAAGGCACAAGCAGGACTTTGGCCGACACCCTAGTGTACATTTAGGACGGAACGTACATAATATACTGACACTGCGAGTAGCGTGATGCATTAAGACTGACTGTCCGTTAGAACGATGCAATGGATTCCAAGGTTACCGGAGCTCCGGAAAGAGTAGCAGGGATTTGGGAGCACTGCTGACTTTCATAACTTTGCAGGCAAATTCTTCATGAGAGGAACAAGAACGTTAACTGCGACTCTTTTACGTGCCAATCCTCCTGTTAGATCTCGAGACGCTCCGTAGTGGGAGCATCGGGTGTAACACTCGTGTCACACGAGGCAACTAAAGTGCACTTTGAACGAGTGCACTTGCGCTCACAGAGTGCACTTACGTTCACGCGCTGCTACACGAGAAACAGAAGTGTGTTTTGGAAACGTGCATTCCCCTAGCGGTCTTGGCCGCTAGGGGAACCTCGCTATTGTCGCCCAAGGGCGAGAATAGCGAGGTTTTTCGTTGAAATATGATTTGTTTTAATACATAGCAGTATTTATAATAACGAAAACAAAGTTTTAAATATACTACGGGTGCCGCGTCGTGCGCTAGCGTATTTGTTTACAAGCCACTGCTACCGAGGCTACACACTTCGCCGCCGCCAAGTGAGTTCGGCGAACGCACTTGCCTGCAAGTGCACTTCGCAGCGAGTGTCACTAAACGTTCCCGTGTGACAGCGTGCGAATGACTCTAGCGGCGAAGTGCACTCGCTCAATGTGCACTTTAGTTGCCTCGTGTGACGGGGGTATTATTCTGACAACCTGCGTTCCTGCGGTGTCTGGTTCAGTTAAGGTACGTAGTTGTTTTGGCCTTTCGACGCTGCACCAGGCGCGGGCGGAAGTCAAAAGAGCCTAATCGAACTTGTTATTGCGATCTATGGAATATAATTCGCTTGCCCAGGGCACGGCAAATCTAACATCATCGCGACAAACGTTCGTCATCCAGTGCATATCAATAAGCTGGTGCAAATGGTCCTCAAAATCATTATCATCATCATTAAGCATTGAGATGGGGACGCCAACCTGTTCTCAACAAAGCCTCTGTCAGCGCCTTCGTCTGTGCTCTAAAGCATATATGTGCCTCCCATCACTAAACACGCACCACCAGGGGTGGTTCAGTGGCTTAAGGCGTTGCGCGACTGAATCGACGCTGGGACGGGTTCGAAGCCCGGCCCCTGGTGCGGCGCGCAATTGGAGGATGCGCGCGAAAACGCCTAAATACGCGAATTCCCGGCCGGCCTCCACTGCCGGGCTGTACATATTGTATATAGTGTTGATCCGTTGATTTAGTGTATTTGTGTATTGTATGTATTTAGTGTATGTTTATCATGTGTTGTTAAGTTTCTGTTTGAGGGTAGAGGTTGGGTCGGGTTGATTTTTTTTTCTTTTCCTTTCTTGTTTTTATTTTTTGCTTTTTTTTTCATAATAAGTCTTCTGAATTCTGGAAGCAATCCTCTTGATGATCTATAGAGCCAACAGCGACTTCTCGTATTCCGCATGTTCGACGAGACGTTGACATCAGACACAACGTGGGATACACTTTGCTTAATTCAACGCCGACAGGAAGTTGACTTCGAGAAGGGATGCACCTGCTATATAAGATCTGTCACACGCTCCTAATTAATCCCTCCATTCATACTCACGCATGAATACAGCAGGCCCTCTCCGTGCGGTTAACAAACACCGCGAAAACGCTGTCGACTCATTAGAGGACCATGAGCGGTAACGGCGAGAAATCGCGACCGATGGTTGAACCCCTCATGTGCGGAAGTTTCATGCAATCTATGAAGGTAAATGTGCATTCCAGGAACAAACAGTATGCCTGGCGAGAGAGGAAGGATTCGCGATTATGCATCGTGTCCCTGGCGAATGGATGCGCGCAAGGGTACACGCACACGTGGGCAGACTACGGCCACCTTGATCTTCTCTTGCTAAGCAGACTCACCCGTGCGCAAGGTTGATCTGGAAAACATTTGCCCGCGATCGTACAATCGTGTCCGGCAAATCACGCGCTGCCACTTACGCGGGTTGTGAGCACTCATTTTAATCCGTCGCAACTCGCACTTCGAGCCCGGAGCTGTACGCTGAGGAAGACACCACTCGACAAGACGTTTATGGCGAGCCAGAGTGTGACGGCACAGAACGTTATAGGCGAACGCTTAAACAGCAGCGGAACGGCTGATTATATTAAGGCACAAGCAGGACTTTGGCCGACACCCTAGTGTACATTTAGGACGGAACGTACATAATATACTGACACTGCGAGTAGCGTGATGCATTAAGACTGACTGTCCGTTAGAACGATGCAATGGATTCCAAGGTTACCGGAGCTCCGGAAAGAGTAGCAGGGATTTGGGAGCACTGCTGACTTTCATAACTTTGCAGGCAAATTCTTCATGAGAGGAACAAGAACGTTAACTGCGACTCTTTTACGTGCCAATCCTCCTGTTAGATCTCGAGACGCTCCGTAGTGGGAGCATCGGGTGTAACACTCGTGTCACACGAGGCAACTAAAGTGCACTTTGAACGAGTGCACTTGCGCTCACAGAGTGCACTTACGTTCACGCGCTGCTACACGAGAAACAGAAGTGTGTTTTGGAAACGTGCATTCCCCTAGCGGTCTTGGCCGCTAGGGGAACCTCGCTATTGTCGCCCAAGGGCGAGAATAGCGAGGTTTTTCGTTGAAATATGATTTGTTTTAATACATAGCAGTATTTATAATAACGAAAACAAAGTTTTAAATATACTACGGGTGCCGCGTCGTGCGCTAGCGTATTTGTTTACAAGCCACTGCTACCGAGGCTACACACTTCGCCGCCGCCAAGTGAGTTCGGCGAACGCACTTGCCTGCAAGTGCACTTCGCAGCGAGTGTCACTAAACGTTCCCGTGTGACAGCGTGCGAATGACTCTAGCGGCGAAGTGCACTCGCTCAATGTGCACTTTAGTTGCCTCGTGTGACGGGGGTATTATTCTGACAACCTGCGTTCCTGCGGTGTCTGGTTCAGTTAAGGTACGTAGTTGTTTTGGCCTTTCGACGCTGCACCAGGCGCGGGCGGAAGTCAAAAGAGCCTAATCGAACTTGTTATTGCGATCTATGGAATATAATTCGCTTGCCCAGGGCACGGCAAATCTAACATCATCGCGACAAACGTTCGTCATCCAGTGCATATCAATAAGCTGGTGCAAATGGTCCTCAAAATCATTATCATCATCATTAAGCATTGAGATGGGGACGCCAACCTGTTCTCAACAAAGCCTCTGTCAGCGCCTTCGTCTGTGCTCTAAAGCATATATGTGCCTCCCATCACTAAACACGCACCACCAGGGGTGGTTCAGTGGCTTAAGGCGTTGCGCGACTGAATCGACGCTGGGACGGGTTCGAAGCCCGGCCCCTGGTGCGGCGCGCAATTGGAGGATGCGCGCGAAAACGCCTAAATACGCGAATTCCCGGCCGGCCTCCACTGCCGGGCTGTACATATTGTATATAGTGTTGATCCGTTGATTTAGTGTATTTGTGTATTGTATGTATTTAGTGTATGTTTATCATGTGTTGTTAAGTTTCTGTTTGAGGGTAGAGGTTGGGTCGGGTTGATTTTTTTTTCTTTTCCTTTCTTGTTTTTATTTTTTGCTTTTTTTTTCATAATAAGTCTTCTGAATTCTGGAAGCAATCCTCTTGATGATCTATAGAGCCAACAGCGACTTCTCGTATTCCGCATGTTCGACGAGACGTTGACATCAGACACAACGTGGGATACACTTTGCTTAATTCAACGCCGACAGGAAGTTGACTTCGAGAAGGGATGCACCTGCTATATAAGATCTGTCACACGCTCCTAATTAATCCCTCCATTCATACTCACGCATGAATACAGCAGGCCCTCTCCGTGCGGTTAACAAACACCGCGAAAACGCTGTCGACTCATTAGAGGACCATGAGCGGTAACGGCGAGAAATCGCGACCGATGGTTGAACCCCTCATGTGCGGAAGTTTCATGCAATCTATGAAGGTAAATGTGCATTCCAGGAACAAACAGTATGCCTGGCGAGAGAGGAAGGATTCGCGATTATGCATCGTGTCCCTGGCGAATGGATGCGCGCAAGGGTACACGCACACGTGGGCAGACTACGGCCACCTTGATCTTCTCTTGCTAAGCAGACTCACCCGTGCGCAAGGTTGATCTGGAAAACATTTGCCCGCGATCGTACAATCGTGTCCGGCAAATCACGCGCTGCCACTTACGCGGGTTGTGAGCACTCATTTTAATCCGTCGCAACTCGCACTTCGAGCCCGGAGCTGTACGCTGAGGAAGACACCACTCGACAAGACGTTTATGGCGAGCCAGAGTGTGACGGCACAGAACGTTATAGGCGAACGCTTAAACAGCAGCGGAACGGCTGATTATATTAAGGCACAAGCAGGACTTTGGCCGACACCCTAGTGTACATTTAGGACGGAACGTACATAATATACTGACACTGCGAGTAGCGTGATGCATTAAGACTGACTGTCCGTTAGAACGATGCAATGGATTCCAAGGTTACCGGAGCTCCGGAAAGAGTAGCAGGGATTTGGGAGCACTGCTGACTTTCATAACTTTGCAGGCAAATTCTTCATGAGAGGAACAAGAACGTTAACTGCGACTCTTTTACGTGCCAATCCTCCTGTTAGATCTCGAGACGCTCCGTAGTGGGAGCATCGGGTGTAACACTCGTGTCACACGAGGCAACTAAAGTGCACTTTGAACGAGTGCACTTGCGCTCACAGAGTGCACTTACGTTCACGCGCTGCTACACGAGAAACAGAAGTGTGTTTTGGAAACGTGCATTCCCCTAGCGGTCTTGGCCGCTAGGGGAACCTCGCTATTGTCGCCCAAGGGCGAGAATAGCGAGGTTTTTCGTTGAAATATGATTTGTTTTAATACATAGCAGTATTTATAATAACGAAAACAAAGTTTTAAATATACTACGGGTGCCGCGTCGTGCGCTAGCGTATTTGTTTACAAGCCACTGCTACCGAGGCTACACACTTCGCCGCCGCCAAGTGAGTTCGGCGAACGCACTTGCCTGCAAGTGCACTTCGCAGCGAGTGTCACTAAACGTTCCCGTGTGACAGCGTGCGAATGACTCTAGCGGCGAAGTGCACTCGCTCAATGTGCACTTTAGTTGCCTCGTGTGACGGGGGTATTATTCTGACAACCTGCGTTCCTGCGGTGTCTGGTTCAGTTAAGGTACGTAGTTGTTTTGGCCTTTCGACGCTGCACCAGGCGCGGGCGGAAGTCAAAAGAGCCTAATCGAACTTGTTATTGCGATCTATGGAATATAATTCGCTTGCCCAGGGCACGGCAAATCTAACATCATCGCGACAAACGTTCGTCATCCAGTGCATATCAATAAGCTGGTGCAAATGGTCCTCAAAATCATTATCATCATCATTAAGCATTGAGATGGGGACGCCAACCTGTTCTCAACAAAGCCTCTGTCAGCGCCTTCGTCTGTGCTCTAAAGCATATATGTGCCTCCCATCACTAAACACGCACCACCAGGGGTGGTTCAGTGGCTTAAGGCGTTGCGCGACTGAATCGACGCTGGGACGGGTTCGAAGCCCGGCCCCTGGTGCGGCGCGCAATTGGAGGATGCGCGCGAAAACGCCTAAATACGCGAATTCCCGGCCGGCCTCCACTGCCGGGCTGTACATATTGTATATAGTGTTGATCCGTTGATTTAGTGTATTTGTGTATTGTATGTATTTAGTGTATGTTTATCATGTGTTGTTAAGTTTCTGTTTGAGGGTAGAGGTTGGGTCGGGTTGATTTTTTTTTTCTTTTCCTTTCTTGTTTTTATTTTTTGCTTTTTTTTTCATAATAAGTCTTCTGAATTCTGGAAGCAATCCTCTTGATGATCTATAGAGCCAACAGCGACTTCTCGTATTCCGCATGTTCGACGAGACGTTGACATCAGACACAACGTGGGATACACTTTGCTTAATTCAACGCCGACAGGAAGTTGACTTCGAGAAGGGATGCACCTGCTATATAAGATCTGTCACACGCTCCTAATTAATCCCTCCATTCATACTCACGCATGAATACAGCAGGCCCTCTCCGTGCGGTTAACAAACACCGCGAAAACGCTGTCGACTCATTAGAGGACCATGAGCGGTAACGGCGAGAAATCGCGACCGATGGTTGAACCCCTCATGTGCGGAAGTTTCATGCAATCTATGAAGGTAAATGTGCATTCCAGGAACAAACAGTATGCCTGGCGAGAGAGGAAGGATTCGCGATTATGCATCGTGTCCCTGGCGAATGGATGCGCGCAAGGGTACACGCACACGTGGGCAGACTACGGCCACCTTGATCTTCTCTTGCTAAGCAGACTCACCCGTGCGCAAGGTTGATCTGGAAAACATTTGCCCGCGATCGTACAATCGTGTCCGGCAAATCACGCGCTGCCACTTACGCGGGTTGTGAGCACTCATTTTAATCCGTCGCAACTCGCACTTCGAGCCCGGAGCTGTACGCTGAGGAAGACACCACTCGACAAGACGTTTATGGCGAGCCAGAGTGTGACGGCACAGAACGTTATAGGCGAACGCTTAAACAGCAGCGGAACGGCTGATTATATTAAGGCACAAGCAGGACTTTGGCCGACACCCTAGTGTACATTTAGGACGGAACGTACATAATATACTGACACTGCGAGTAGCGTGATGCATTAAGACTGACTGTCCGTTAGAACGATGCAATGGATTCCAAGGTTACCGGAGCTCCGGAAAGAGTAGCAGGGATTTGGGAGCACTGCTGACTTTCATAACTTTGCAGGCAAATTCTTCATGAGAGGAACAAGAACGTTAACTGCGACTCTTTTACGTGCCAATCCTCCTGTTAGATCTCGAGACGCTCCGTAGTGGGAGCATCGGGTGTAACACTCGTGTCACACGAGGCAACTAAAGTGCACTTTGAACGAGTGCACTTGCGCTCACAGAGTGCACTTACGTTCACGCGCTGCTACACGAGAAACAGAAGTGTGTTTTGGAAACTGTGCATTCCCCTAGCGGTCTTGGCCGCTAGGGGAACCTCGCTATTGTCGCCCAAGGGCGAGAATAGCGAGGTTTTTCGTTGAAATATGATTTGTTTTAATACATAGCAGTATTTATAATAACGAAAACAAAGTTTTAAATATACTACGGGTGCCGCGTCGTGCGCTAGCGTATTTGTTTACAAGCCACTGCTACCGAGGCTACACACTTCGCCGCCGCCAAGTGAGTTCGGCGAACGCACTTGCCTGCAAGTGCACTTCGCAGCGAGTGTCACTAAACGTTCCCGTGTGACAGCGTGCGAATGACTCTAGCGGCGAAGTGCACTCGCTCAATGTGCACTTTAGTTGCCTCGTGTGACGGGGGTATTATTCTGACAACCTGCGTTCCTGCGGTGTCTGGTTCAGTTAAGGTACGTAGTTGTTTTGGCCTTTCGACGCTGCACCAGGCGCGGGCGGAAGTCAAAAGAGCCTAATCGAACTTGTTATTGCGATCTATGGAATATAATTCGCTTGCCCAGGGCACGGCAAATCTAACATCATCGCGACAAACGTTCGTCATCCAGTGCATATCAATAAGCTGGTGCAAATGGTCCTCAAAATCATTATCATCATCATTAAGCATTGAGATGGGGACGCCAACCTGTTCTCAACAAAGCCTCTGTCAGCGCCTTCGTCTGTGCTCTAAAGCATATATGTGCCTCCCATCACTAAACACGCACCACCAGGGGTGGTTCAGTGGCTTAAGGCGTTGCGCGACTGAATCGACGCTGGGACGGGTTCGAAGCCCGGCCCCTGGTGCGGCGCGCAATTGGAGGATGCGCGCGAAAACGCCTAAATACGCGAATTCCCGGCCGGCCTCCACTGCCGGGCTGTACATATTGTATATAGTGTTGATCCGTTGATTTAGTGTATTTGTGTATTGTATGTATTTAGTGTATGTTTATCATGTGTTGTTAAGTTTCTGTTTGAGGGTAGAGGTTGGGTCGGGTTGATTTTTTTTTTCTTTTCCTTTCTTGTTTTTATTTTTTGCTTTTTTTTTCATAATAAGTCTTCTGAATTCTGGAAGCAATCCTCTTGATGATCTATAGAGCCAACAGCGACTTCTCGTATTCCGCATGTTCGACGAGACGTTGACATCAGACACAACGTGGGATACACTTTGCTTAATTCAACGCCGACAGGAAGTTGACTTCGAGAAGGGATGCACCTGCTATATAAGATCTGTCACACGCTCCTAATTAATCCCTCCATTCATACTCACGCATGAATACAGCAGGCCCTCTCCGTGCGGTTAACAAACACCGCGAAAACGCTGTCGACTCATTAGAGGACCATGAGCGGTAACGGCGAGAAATCGCGACCGATGGTTGAACCCCTCATGTGCGGAAGTTTCATGCAATCTATGAAGGTAAATGTGCATTCCAGGAACAAACAGTATGCCTGGCGAGAGAGGAAGGATTCGCGATTATGCATCGTGTCCCTGGCGAATGGATGCGCGCAAGGGTACACGCACACGTGGGCAGACTACGGCCACCTTGATCTTCTCTTGCTAAGCAGACTCACCCGTGCGCAAGGTTGATCTGGAAAACATTTGCCCGCGATCGTACAATCGTGTCCGGCAAATCACGCGCTGCCACTTACGCGGGTTGTGAGCACTCATTTTAATCCGTCGCAACTCGCACTTCGAGCCCGGAGCTGTACGCTGAGGAAGACACCACTCGACAAGACGTTTATGGCGAGCCAGAGTGTGACGGCACAGAACGTTATAGGCGAACGCTTAAACAGCAGCGGAACGGCTGATTATATTAAGGCACAAGCAGGACTTTGGCCGACACCCTAGTGTACATTTAGGACGGAACGTACATAATATACTGACACTGCGAGTAGCGTGATGCATTAAGACTGACTGTCCGTTAGAACGATGCAATGGATTCCAAGGTTACCGGAGCTCCGGAAAGAGTAGCAGGGATTTGGGAGCACTGCTGACTTTCATAACTTTGCAGGCAAATTCTTCATGAGAGGAACAAGAACGTTAACTGCGACTCTTTTACGTGCCAATCCTCCTGTTAGATCTCGAGACGCTCCGTAGTGGGAGCATCGGGTGTAACACTCGTGTCACACGAGGCAACTAAAGTGCACTTTGAACGAGTGCACTTGCGCTCACAGAGTGCACTTACGTTCACGCGCTGCTACACGAGAAACAGAAGTGTGTTTTGGAAATGTGCATTCCCCTAGCGGTCTTGGCCGCTAGGGGAACCTCGCTATTGTCGCCCAAGGGCGAGAATAGCGAGGTTTTTCGTTGAAATATGATTTGTTTTAATACATAGCAGTATTTATAATAACGAAAACAAAGTTTTAAATATACTACGGGTGCCGCGTCGTGCGCTAGCGTATTTGTTTACAAGCCACTGCTACCGAGGCTACACACTTCGCCGCCGCCAAGTGAGTTCGGCGAACGCACTTGCCTGCAAGTGCACTTCGCAGCGAGTGTCACTAAACGTTCCCGTGTGACAGCGTGCGAATGACTCTAGCGGCGAAGTGCACTCGCTCAATGTGCACTTTAGTTGCCTCGTGTGACGGGGGTATTATTCTGACAACCTGCGTTCCTGCGGTGTCTGGTTCAGTTAAGGTACGTAGTTGTTTTGGCCTTTCGACGCTGCACCAGGCGCGGGCGGAAGTCAAAAGAGCCTAATCGAACTTGTTATTGCGATCTATGGAATATAATTCGCTTGCCCAGGGCACGGCAAATCTAACATCATCGCGACAAACGTTCGTCATCCAGTGCATATCAATAAGCTGGTGCAAATGGTCCTCAAAATCATTATCATCATCATTAAGCATTGAGATGGGGACGCCAACCTGTTCTCAACAAGAGCCTCTGTCAGCGCCTTCGTCTGTGCTCTAAAGCATATATGTGCCTCCCATCACTAAACACGCACCACCAGGGGTGGTTCAGTGGCTTAAGGCGTTGCGCGACTGAATCGACGCTGGGACGGGTTCGAAGCCCGGCCCCTGGTGCGGCGCGCAATTGGAGGATGCGCGCGAAAACGCCTAAATACGCGAATTCCCGGCCGGCCTCCACTGCCGGGCTGTACATATTGTATATAGTGTTGATCCGTTGATTTAGTGTATTTGTGTATTGTATGTATTTAGTGTATGTTTATCATGTGTTGTTAAGTTTCTGTTTGAGGGTAGAGGTTGGGTCGGGTTGATTTTTTTTTCTTTTCCTTTCTTGTTTTTATTTTTTGCTTTTTTTTTCATAATAAGTCTTCTGAATTCTGGAAGCAATCCTCTTGATGATCTATAGAGCCAACAGCGACTTCTCGTATTCCGCATGTTCGACGAGACGTTGACATCAGACACAACGTGGGATACACTTTGCTTAATTCAACGCCGACAGGAAGTTGACTTCGAGAAGGGATGCACCTGCTATATAAGATCTGTCACACGCTCCTAATTAATCCCTCCATTCATACTCACGCATGAATACAGCAGGCCCTCTCCGTGCGGTTAACAAACACCGCGAAAACGCTGTCGACTCATTAGAGGACCATGAGCGGTAACGGCGAGAAATCGCGACCGATGGTTGAACCCCTCATGTGCGGAAGTTTCATGCAATCTATGAAGGTAAATGTGCATTCCAGGAACAAACAGTATGCCTGGCGAGAGAGGAAGGATTCGCGATTATGCATCGTGTCCCTGGCGAATGGATGCGCGCAAGGGTACACGCACACGTGGGCAGACTACGGCCACCTTGATCTTCTCTTGCTAAGCAGACTCACCCGTGCGCAAGGTTGATCTGGAAAACATTTGCCCGCGATCGTACAATCGTGTCCGGCAAATCACGCGCTGCCACTTACGCGGGTTGTGAGCACTCATTTTAATCCGTCGCAACTCGCACTTCGAGCCCGGAGCTGTACGCTGAGGAAGACACCACTCGACAAGACGTTTATGGCGAGCCAGAGTGTGACGGCACAGAACGTTATAGGCGAACGCTTAAACAGCAGAGTCAGTGGCACCTGCATGGTACTTGACATCACACATCGCTGTTAAAGTCGTTTGTGCAAGTCCGTCGTCTTTAAAAAGTGCAGCAGCGCCTTTGTCACCTTCAGTTGCAATGTCTTGTGTGGCCGACACTGCAGAATGGCATCAACCGACATCCGTCGCAGGCCAAGGGGAGCAAGAGTGGACGCCAATGTTTGCCTCTGTATGTCATAGCGAGGACAGTCGCATATGATGTGTTGAAGCGTCTCTTCACGTCGACAGGTGTCACAAAGAGGGCTGTCGGCCATTCCGATCATAAAAGAATAAGAGTTCGTAAAAGCCACTCTTAACCACAAACGATAAAGCAGGGTGGCCTCTGCTCGGCGGAGTTTTGGTGGCAATCGAAAATGTCGCAAAGACGGAAGGTGGTGTTGTCGACTGTTCTGAGTTGTTTGGCTGCTTGAGGCACTCCACACCGACAGCGTAATCTCCTGTGCAATCGCTTGAAGTTGCCTGGCAGCGTCGGACCTTGAGAGAGGTATGGGCTCAACTTTTGTGCCTTCAAGTGCGGACTTGGCGGCCTCGTCAGCATATTCATTTCCAATGACGCCGCAGTGACTGGGGAGCCACTGAAACGTCACGTGGTGTCCCTTCTCATGTGATGCATGGAGAAGAGATCTGATCTCCAACACCAGTTGCTCGTATGGTCCGCGCCGCAGGGCTGCCAGCAAGGACTGTAAGGCCGCCTTTGAGTCGCTAAAGATTGACCATTGTCGGGGTGGTTCCTCATTTACTACACAAAGGGCAGCACGCAGAGCAGCAAGTTCCGCAGCTGTCGATGTCGTCGGGTGGTCGGTCTTAAAACTGATGGTGGAAGCTTTCGCTGGTACAACCACCGCTCCGGACGAACACTGGAGGTTCGAAGACCCATCCGTATAAATATGCACTTTGTCGGCATACCTCTCGTGTAGAAGAAGTAGGGATAATTGTTGCAGAGCAACTGATGACAGCTCAGCTTTTTTTCTGTTTCCTGGCACACCAAGGTGTACTGTAGGTTGAATGAGACACCAAGGGGGAATCAATGGTTTGGCGGCGGCGGTGAAGCCTACCGGAAGTTTGGCAGAGTACCTGGAGACCATTTTGCCGAATGACGCGTTCCGCTTGTCTGACGGTAATTGTGACATAATGCGCAGTCATGCACACGCGCGCTCGGTTGGCGGCAACGCCCACTGTGATAGGATGTATATATAAGAGCGCGTTTTCATTCAATAAACATTCCTTTGACGCACTCGACCCCGTGCAAGCCACATGGTGTCAGAAGTGGCCGGACTGCAGCCGATGTACGCAGCCGGCGAACGAACAGCGGACGGGTAGCGAGCCAACAAGGGCGGCTCGAAGGTGCCAACCAGCTACAAGCATGCCGAACGGGGAACAGCGCCAGCAGGCCAGCGGTCCAGTTACCACGCTATTGCCACCGCCGAAAGCCCTGGACATCACAGGAGACGTATGGCAAAGCTGGAAGACATGGCGGCAGGAGTTCGAGCTTTTCGCAACGGCAACATACCTGAACCAGCAACCGAAAGAGGTACAGGCAGCCACCTTTCTCATGATTATTGGAGAGGACGCGCGCAAGACGTATAGCACTTTTGATTTTGCAACTGACGAGGAGAAGTCGGACGTAGAAGTACTGAAAGTGAAGCTTGAGGCATTCTATAAACCAGCTCTAAACTTAGCCTACCATGAGTTCCGCTTTGGAAAGCGCGACCAAAAGGACGGCGAAAGTTTCAACGACTGGTTGACAGACCTACGAGTGCTAGCAAAAAGTTGCGAGTTTGGGCAGCTTGAAGAGCGTATGCTGAGAAGCCGTATTATTCTCGGAATTAGAGATAAAAAGCTGCAAGAAAAGCTAATCTCCGAAAATGCTTCTTTCACGAAGACCGTACAAATGTGTCGCTCACGTGAACAAGGCAAAGAACAATGTGAGGAAATACAGGCGCGCCCGAAAAACGATTACGCAGCCGAGATGAACGCGCTATCTGAAGCGAAAGGTCGGCGTTGTACAAAGTGCGCAAAGGTTCATCAGACCGACCGTGTGTTCCCAGCAAAAGGACGCACATGCAGGAAATGCGGGGGAAGGAATCACTTTGCGTTAGCCTGCAAGAAGATGCAAAAAAGATTCCATTCGAAAGAGCAAGCAGTAGCATCTGTCGAAGTGCAAGAAGGCGATTTCTGGTTAGAAACACTATCGCATGCCCGTGGAAAAGACGACCGCTGGACGGCTACCGTTCAGATAGAAGGAAAGCCTACTTTTTGTAAGCTAGACACAGGCGCAACCTGCTCGGTTATAGCACGCAGCCAGCTGCAGAAAATAACAAACAAGCAGCCACTGGATTGCAACGTTGTTTTAAACACATTCTTTGGCTTCCAGAAAAAAGCAACTAAGCAAGTTCGTCTTGAAGTGGCAACGAGAGAAAGAAAGGTTCTGACAGAGTTCTTCGTCGTGGATGAAGACATCGCCGTGACCTTGAGCGGTACAGTTGCCGAAGAGCTGTGCTTGCTCCAACGAGTCTGCTCTATCGAGCAAACGGAGCTTTACGGCGCTGCCAAGCCTTACGAAGACGTGTTTGAAGGTCTAGGTCAACTCGAGGGCATCGTCTACCATCTAAAGCTCAAGTCCGGTTCCCAAGGAGTAGTGAAACCAGCACGGCGGATTCCAATAGCATTGCAAAGCAAGGTGAAAGCTGAGCTCGACCGCATGGAGACGGCTGGAGTCATCGTGAAAGTGACGGAGCCGACAGAGTGGGCCAGCAACATGGTCGTTGTTACGAAAGGAGAGAAGGTACGCATTTGTCTTGACCCTTCCGACCTGAACAAAGCTCTTCTTCGCGAGCACTATCCAATGCCAACATTGGAAGACATAGCACCTTCGATCGGTGGGGCGCAGTACTTTACAACTTTGGACGCAGCCTCCGGTTTCTGGCAAATCAAGCTAGATAAAGAAAGCTCCAAGATTTGCACTATGTGCACTCCATACGGCCGTTATAGGTATTTACGCATGCCGTTTGGAATCTCGTCGGCGCCGGAGGTATTTCAGCGTGCCATGCACAGAGTGCTAGAAGGCCTCGAAGGCGTAGCGGTTGTCATGGACGACATTCTAGTTTGGGGCCGAACTAGAGAGCAGCATGATGTCAACCTTGAAAACGTCCTACGACGCTGCCGAGAGTACAAACTGAAATTGAACCGAAAGAAATGCCGTTTTTTGCAGGAGTCCGTCCGGTATCTGGGACATGTTTTGACGCGTGACGGACTGAGCCTGGATCCACAGCGGCTAGAAGACATCTTGCAAGTCCAGACGCCATGCAACCAGAAAGAGCTGCAGACATTCCTGGGCATGGTAAATTTTGTCTCTCGTTTTATTCCGAATATGTCAGACCTAACAGCACCGCTTCGAGAACTCTTAAAAAAGAATGTCTCGTGGCTTTGGGAGGACCGCCAAGACGCAAGCTTCAAGGCTCTGAAGGAAGCGCTTGCTACAGCCCCTGTACTAAGCTACTACGAGAAGGGCAAACCAATTAGGCTATCGGTAGATGCCAGTCAGAACGGAATTGGCGCAGTAATCTTACAGGACGGGCATCCGCTAGCGTACTCGTCTCGCTCCTTGACGGAAACACAGCAAAGGTATGCCCAGATCGAAAAGGAGATGCTGGCAATTGTTCACGGATGTGAAAGATTTCGTGACTATCTTTTCGGGCAGTCCGAAGTTGTGGTAGAATCGGATCACAAGCCACTAGAAATGATATTTAAGAAGCCGTTAAGCCAATGTCCTCTAAGGCTTCAGCGCATGCGCCTCAGCCTGCAAAGGTACCCGATAGTCGTCAAATACACACCCGGAAAACAACTATTTGTTGCTGACGCTTTATCGCGGTCCCCGAGCCAAGCACTATTGCAAGAACAGTGCCTGAATTATCAGTTGAACACCATTGCTCACCTGCAGGTTTCAGACAGGCGGCTGAGCCAAGTTCTACATGAGACGGACCAGGACCCTGTGATGGTGAAACTTCGACACTACGCAAGCACACAGTGGCCGGAGAGCAAAGCTGACGTCAGCAGCGAACTACGTTGCTACTGGAGCTTCCGCGACGAGCTGCATACGCAAGATGGCCTCGTGTTCAGAAGCAACCGCCTCATCATTCCTGCCAAGATGCGCAGCGAAGTTCTTGCGTGCCTTCATGCGGCGCATGGGGGAGCAGAAAAAATGAAGGCACGTGCTCGAACTGTACTTTTTTGGCCTTCTATAAACAGCGACCTAGAAGAAGTTGCTCGACGCTGTGAGACCTGCCAGAAGCACAAGCCACGAAATCTGCGCATGCCATTGATCAACCATGAAATTCCAAGCCTACCCTGGGAATTTGTGGGAGCCGACATATGCTACCACAATGGCACCGAGTACTTGGTGGTTGTTGACTTTTATTCTTTCTTTTTTGAAATCAGGCCTGTGAAGACGACAGCCGACAAGGTGATTGCTGCTTTCGCAGACATATTCGCCATTCATGGCTTCCCGCAGCGCCTATGCACGGACAATGGACCGCCATTCAGCAGCCAGAGCTTTCGTGAATTTGTCGGTAAGATTGGCTTGCACCATGTTCGTTCCAGTCCGTATCACCCTCGATCAAACGGAATGGCTGAACGTGCTGTGCAAGAAGCCAAAAAATTGCTGAAGAGGTATCGGTACGGCACAGTGGATTTTTGTGCTGCATTGCTTGAGTGGAGAAACACACCTCGCGATTCCTATTTGAAATCTCCAATGCAGAGACTCATGGGCCGACAGGCGAGGACGCTGCTACCAGTCACAGAAACCCACCTGCGACCGCAGACCATACCCCCTGACGAGGTTCAACGGCGGCTCCACGACATCAGAAGTAGACAACGTTCCTTCTACAACAGAGGTACTAGGCCGCTACCAGGAATTCCCGATGGCTCCCGCGTCACAGTGTACAACGTGCCATCAAAGACCTGGTCCCCTGCTGCGGTTGTCAAGCCTGCCAACACTCCGAGAGCCTACATTGTCGAGACCGAAGATGGGCTCCAGTTGCAGCGCACCAGAGAACATCTCCGTCTGGCCCCCGCTCCACTGGTGCCCCCCACACAAGAACATCAAGCCGACGTGGGCCCCGCAGAGCCACAACTGCGCAGAAGCGAACGTAACCGCCGGTCACCTCGAAGATACCCAATGCCGGAACATTAGCTTTTTTTGTTTAATAAAAAGGGAGATGTGACGTAATGCGCAGTCATGCACACGCGCGCTCGGTTGGCGGCAACGCCCACTGTGATAGGATGTATATATAAGAGCGCGTTTTCATTCAATAAACATTCCTTTGACGCACTCGACCCCGTGCAAGCCACAGTAATGTTGCGAGGTGATGACAGCAGGCACGGGCGAAATGCCTGATGTGGGTTCTCAATACTTCCACCGCAACGTGCGTTTGTATCGGTTGGTCCCGAGCAATCGCTATAGTTGCCTCTGATAATGTACTCCTCGGCAAACCAAGGCAAGTTCTCAGTGCCTGAGCTTGTGTGGCCTGAAGAGTGCGAAGATTTGTCTTACAAGTGTTGGAAAGTACGGGCAGGCTATATCTCAAGAAACCGAGGAAAAGTGCTCTGTATAGTTCCACCATGGCTCCTGTCGACATGCCCCAAGTTTTTCCAGCCAAGAATTTGAAGATTTGGGAAATTGCGGTGAGGCGTTTTTTCATGTGCGACACATGGGGGCTCCAGCAGAGATCTCTGTCAGTGATGATCCCCAGAAACCGGTGGTTTCTGAGATAGGGAATAGTCCGCCCATTGATTGATATGACGTAAGGCGTCATTAGTTTGCGAGTGAATGCCACAAGTGCGCATTTTTCTGGTGATATGTTCAGACCTTGTTTGCACAAGTAGCTGGATGTTAACGTTGCTGCTCTTTGAAGCCGCGCACGTATTTGAGGACGTGTGACTGCCGAAGTCCAGACACAGATGTCGTCTGCGTATATCGAAATTTTGATAGTAGTTGGCAGGTATTCAGCGAGCCATATAAGCGCGAGGTTGAATAGCGTCGGACTGAGAACTCCGCCTTGAGGAACGCCCCTGCTAGTAAAGCGTCGCGTAGTCGGGCCATCGTCGGTCAACACAAAGAATGACCTTGCAGCCAGGTAACTTTCAACCCACAGAAATAATCGACCACCAAGGCCAACTGTCTCAAGAGCATCGAGTATGGCCTCATGTAATACGTTGTCGTAAGCGCCTTTCACATCCAAAAACAATGCAGCGGACAATCGCTTACGGGACTTTTCGTGCTGAACGTACGAAACGAGGTCCACTACATTATCGATGGAAGAGCGGTCACGTCGGAAACCAGCCATGGAGCTCGGATAAATCTTGTAGTGTTCAAGGTACCACTCCAGGCGGCCAAGGATCATTCGTTCCATTAGCTTTCCTACACAGCTAGCCAGCGCTATTGGGCGGTACGAGGCAAGATCAAGTGGAGATTTGCCCTGCTTCAGTAGGGGAACCAAACGGCTTGTCTTCCATTCATCAGGAACATTGCCCTCTTGCCAAGACGTGTTGTAGAGGCTCAACAATTCTCCCCTTGCGGCTTCTCCGAGATTGCATAAGGCTCGGTAGCATATACCATCTGGCCCCGGAGAAGAAGAGCGCCTGCAGAGAGCGAGAGCCGCTTCGAGCTCCTCCATTGTGAAAGGCAGGTCCATGCGACTGTCACGAGGGTGGGGGACGTAAATTCGTGTTGGGTAGCCTGGACAGACCACTTGGTCTGCGATCCTCGCACAGAAGTCCTCTCCGACTGCGATGTCCTGCCGTCCTTGGAAGAGCGCCAGCGCCTTGAAAGGAAAACGCTGTTCAGGAAGGCAACGAAGACCTTGCACCGTTTTCCAGATGTGAGAAAGTGGCTTGCGGGGGTCTAAAGTCTGGCAAAACATCGTCCAACGTTCAGACGCTAATCTGTCCATGCGACGCTTAATCTTCTTTTGCAATCGTCTGGCTGTTCTGAGGTCGTGAATGGACTTTGTACGCCGATATCGACGTTCTGCACGCCGGCGAAGTGCTCTAAGTCTTTCCAATTCTTTGTCAAAATCGTTTCGCGTGGACGAAACCGTGATCGTGCGCTTGGCGTTTTCCATTGTGGTCGGCATTGTTTTTTCTAGCCCGAAGCGTAAGCCCTCAGTACAAGCATCTTCCATAGTAGATTTGAAGGTGGTCCAGTCAATCGTTCGAATGGTCTTTTGTGGATATGCTCCAGAGAACCCTTTGATGTTGATGTAGGTTGGAATGTGATCGCTTCCACGTGTCTCGACATCCGGATACCACTTAACGCGTCTGGCGAAAGAGCTCGAGACGAAAGCAAGGTCAAGGCAGCTTCCGTATGTCACGCCTCGAAAAAAGGTGGGGCTGCCGTCGTTCAAGAGGGTAAGACCATGGTGGTAGGCGAAGCTCGCCAACTGTCGTCCTCTTGCGTTTGTCTTTGTACTTCCCCATGCTGGATGATGTGCATTGAAATCTCCTATGATTACCCATGGAGGAGCGCACAAGTTCAAGATATCCGCCAATCTTTTCGAATCAAAATTACTCGAAGGCGAAACATATACGCCTATAAGAGTAAACATGAGCTTTTTCTTTTTGACCGTTAGGCACACATATTGATTGTCATCATGAGGCGCAACCAATGGTGCTAGCAGCAAAGTCATCGTTTTTATTCGTCGTGAACTCACCTCATGTGCGGAAGTTTCATGCAATCTATGAAGGTAAATGTGCATTCCAGGAACAAACAGTATGCCTGGCGAGAGAGGAAGGATTCGCGATTATGCATCGTGTCCCTGGCGAATGGATGCGCGCAAGGGTACACGCACACGTGGGCAGACTACGGCCACCTTGATCTTCTCTTGCTAAGCAGACTCACCCGTGCGCAAGGTTGATCTGGAAAACATGTGCCCGCGATCGTACACTCGTGTCCGGCAAATCACGCGCTGCCACTTACGCGGGTTGTGAGCACTCATTTTAATCCGTCGCGACTCGCACTTCGAGCCCGGAGCTGTACGCTGAGGAAGACACCACTCGACAAGACGTTTATGGCGAGCCAGAGTGTGACGGCACAGAACGTTATAGGCGAACGCTTAAACAGCAGCGGAACGGCTGATTATATTAAGGCACAAGCAGGACTTTGGCCGACACCCTAGTGTACATTTAGGACGGAACGTACATAATATACTGACACTGCGAGTAGCGTGATGCATTAAGACTGACTGTCCGTTAGAACGATGCAATGGATTCCAAGGTTACCGGAGCTCCGGAAAGAGTAGCAGGGATTTGGGAGCACTGCTGACTTTCATAACTTTGCAGGCAATTGTTAATCAATGCAGTGAAGGAATTTAACTTGTTGCACACATGCTGTACATGCTTATTCCATGACAATGTTTCTGTAAAAATGACACCTAGAGCTTTAATCTCGTTGACAGTACTAATTATGTCATTGTCAAGGTATAAGTTTTTTGTAGGTTCAATAACTGTATGTCGAGTGCGGAAAAATATGGCTTGTGTCTTTTTTGTGTTAATTCTCAAAGCATTTCTTTTTGACCACGCTAGTACTTCAGCAAGCACATCATTGGCTAACGATACCAACCTATCCGGCTGTACTCCTCTGAAAAAAAGGGCTGTATCATCGGCGTAACGAACCCACTTACAATTTGTAGCAGATGAGAAAATGTCGTTAATGTAGACGATGAATAGAAGCGGTCCAAGTATACTCCCCTGGGGAACCCCTGTCTTAAGGCGTTTTGTGTTTGAATTAAAAGTTTCATTAGTGACAAACTGACTTCTATGCTGGAGGTATGAACGAAGAAGATCATTGGACCTGCCCCGCACGCCATAGTGCTCTAGCTTATACAGTAGAATATTATGTTGCACACAATCGAAAGCTTTTGAGAAATCAATATAAACACCAAGTACTGTATTTTTGTCTTCAAATGCATCTATTATGAATTCCTTTTGAGCTAATAGTGCTTGTTCTGTGGATTTCCCTTTCAAGAAACCGTACTGGGCCAATGAAATAAGAGAGTGTTTGTTCAGAAAGCAAAAAAGTCGTGCGTGCATAATTTTTTCTATGCCTTTTGATAAGACTGGGAGTATGGAAATAGGTCTAAAGTTACCCACATCATTTTTGTCGCCCCCTTTGTGAATGGCAATTACCCTTGCAATTTGCATTTTTTCCGGAAAACAGCCGCTTTCAAGAACTAAATTGTACAGTGTCGTCAGGACAGGAGCAATGATGTCAATGATGTGCTTTATAACACCTACCAAATTTCGAGGCATTCTTTCAGAAAAACCGAAGGAACGCTCTTGGGAACGGAACCAGAACCAGAATGCCCAACCATTACAGTACAGCAGCACTAATGTGTACATATCGTGAAATAAATATAACCCAGCGCATTCGACGAAAGTTTCTAGTGAGTTGATGATTAGTGGAGTTTATTGGCGCAAGGGCCAGATGTGGCCAAAGAGCGCCAGAGCGATGATAATGAACTGTGCGTTACGCAGTGTGGATAAAACAGATGTGACGTGGCTGTAAATGGGCCTAAAAACACTCGCTGCAAGTGCGTAAAATACACATAGAGTAAAATTATGGCAATGACAAATGATGTGTGCTATGGAGACATAAAATGATACAAATATCAAATAAAAGCTTGGCGTGGAGCACTAGTGCCTCAGCAGAGCCCTTAAAACAAGGGCATGGAGGCATGGGCTCATTGAAAGCTGCTATCACAGCGGCATCTTCTGGACAGAGGATGCGCTATGAACTTATTGGGCTAAAAACATTCAATACAACATCTTTTAAAAAGCCAAGGACTGATTTTGCGTCAAAAAGCGGTTCTTCGCCGAGAAACATAATAGGATGTAGGGGAAGATGATAGCGGTATGCTAAAGGAAAATGTTTCTTTCTCTCTCTTTCGGCTTCCCGACACTCCAGGAGGACGTGGAGGACGGTTAGCCTCTCGCCACATCTACCACATGTAGGAGGTTCATCGCCAGTCAGCAGAAAGCTATGGGTACCATATGTGTGTCCTATTCTGAGGCGACATAAGAGGACATCAGTTCGCCGTGTTCTCGTAGCGGAGGGCCAGTAACCTAACTGCGGCTTAATCATGTGAAGCTTATTGTTTATTTCCGTGTCCCACAAGCGTTGCCAGTGGCTTCGCAGTTTCTTACGTAGGAAGGGTTTTAGATCTATTGCAGGTACAGTAGCGGTAGGGTTAATAGCGCGCAATGTAATTGATGTGGCCATTTGGTCAGCTAACACATTGCCCTCGATGCTTCGATGGCCAGGTACCCAGCAAATAGTAATATGCTGGTTGGACATATACGCTGTGCACAGAACGGAATACAGCTCAATTAGTACCGGATTTCTGAATCTCAAAAGTGACCTTAATGCATTTACGACGCTTAACGAGTCTGTAAATATAATTGATTTTTGTATGTTTGATTTCCGTATATGCTTCACAGCCGACAATAGTGCATAACCCTCAGCCGTAAAGATACTTGTTTCCGGGTGCAGTACACCGGATTCCGAGAAGGATGGTCCGACGGCTGCATAAGTCACCCCGGCATGCGACTTAGAGGCGTCGGTATAAAACTCTACGCATGAGTACTTGGACTGGAGTTCTCGGAAATGCATTTTAATATGTGCTTCTGGTGCGTGTTTAGTGATTTCGACAAATGATGTGTCACAATCTATGAGCTGCCACTGCCACGGCGGTAACAGTTTCACTGAGGGCATAGGACAAAGTTCAAGCAGAGGAACACCCATTTCCTCACTTAGGTTTCTCACACGCAAAGAGAACGGCTTTCTCGCTGCAGGTCGATTATGGAAGAGTGTGGCAGCGGTCATATCGTTTATAGTTGAATGAGACGGATGTTTGATGTTTGCGCGTACGTTTAAAAAATATGTGAAACTACTATATGATCGCTGCAGGTGAAGTGACCACTGATTGGACTCTACGTAGAGGCTCTGGATCGGACTTGTCCTGAAAGCACCGGTTGCGAGTCGGATACCCAGATGGTGGACGGGGTCTAAGATTTTTAATGCACTTGGCGTTGCGGAATGATAAATTATGGCTGCATAATCAAGGCGCGACCAGACAAGACTTTTGTACAACTTCAAGAGGCACTTTCGATCACTACCCCATGTTGTACGTGATAGAAGCTTTAGGACGTTCATTGCTTTCAGACATTTCATTTTTACATATTTAATGTGGGGAATAAACGTCAGCTTAGAATCTAAAGTGATTCCCAGGAATTTATGCTCGCTGCTCACAGAGAGTTGGTCTCCCTTGATCGCAATACTTGGTAGTGGCATTACCCCTCGTTTGTTGGAGAAAAGTACGCACGTACTTTTCTGGGTGTTTATTTTAAAGCCATTCTCATCCGCCCATTTAGAGAATTTATTCATTCCAAGCTGCACTTGTCGTTCGCAGATAGACATATTGCATGACTTGAAACTCATCTGCACATCATCAACATACACGGAATAAAACATCGCGCTTGGAATTACTGACTGCAGAGAGTTCATTTTTACAAGGAAGAGTGTGCAACTAAGCACGCCCCCTTGCGGAACACCAGTCTCTTGGGTGAATGATCTGGATAGAGCATTTCCCACTTTTACGCGAAAGGTTCGGTTAGACAGATAACTTTCAATTGTGTTTAACATGTTCCCATGGATGCCCATGGCGGCAAGATCGCGTAGAATCCCAAATCGCCATGTGGTATCGTACGCTTTCTCTAAGTCTAGGAATACCGAAAGTGCAAACTGCCTATGAATAAATGCATCTCTGATGTATGTCTCGATGCGAACAAGGTGGTCTATTGTCGTCCTTCCCTCTCTGAAACCACACTGAAGGGGGTCTAGTATGCTGTTACTTTCTAGAAAGCAGATTAAGCGCCGGTTTAACATTTTCTCGTACAGTTTGCATAGGCAGCTTGTTAACGCTATTGGCCTGTAGCTGGCGGCTAAGGACGGGTCTTTGCCATGTTTAAGTACCGGAATTACTATCGCTTCTTTCCATGACAGTGGAATGTACCCCGCTGCCCACATGGTATTGAAGAGAGTTAGGAGTGTTTTTAGTGCTTCGGGGTGAAGGTGCTTGATCATTTCGTACATTATACGATCGCCACCTGGCGCCGAGTTTTTGACGCACGCAAGAGATGCCTTAAGTTCAGCTAATGTAAATGGGCAGTTGTAAGCCTCACTGGATGGACGTTTACATTTAAGGGGCTGCCGCTCTTCGCGTTCTTTGAATCTTAAGAACGTTTCTGTATAGTGCGATGCACTTGAAACATATTCAAAGTGTTCGCCTAGGCAGTCCGCCTGCTCTTCCAGGCTCTCACCTCGGCTACTTACCAAGGGTAGGGGGTGTGACTCCCGACCCATTAACTTGTTTACCCTATTCCAAACCTTCGTTTCGTCGGTGTAAGAATTTATACTGGAGATGTACCTATTCCAACTTTCTTTCTTTGCAAGACGACGCGTTCTTCTGGCTTGTGACTTAACCTGCTTGAAATTGACGAGGTTTTCAGCTGTTGGGTAATTGCGGAGTAATCTCCAAGCTTTATTTTGACTGTTGCGCGCTTTCCGACACTCGTCGTTCCACCATGGGATGCGACGCTTATTAGTCATTCCGTTAGTTAGCTTAATGCATTTCGTTGCAGCGTCAATGATAAAACCTGTTAGGTATGCCACAGCATCGTCTATATTAAAATCAGCAATGTCATCTCCGTCTAAAAATGTGTTTTCTCGGAACAGTTCCCAGTTGGCTGACTCAATGTTCCATCGTGGAAAATGAGGCGAGCACGTATCTTCTTTTGTTAACTTCAACATAATCGGGAAGTGGTCACTCCCAAAGGGGTTCTTGACAACGGACCACTCCAGATATGGAATTAGTGTACTCGAGACAATACTTAGGTCTATAGAAGAGTATGTGTTGTGTGTAGTGCTATAATACGTTGGTTCTTTTTTGTTAAGTAAACATGCGCCTGACGAAAACAGAAAGTGTTCTATTAGGCGTCCTCGCGCATCCAAACGGGGGTCGCCCCATAGGGGACTATGTGCGTTTAGATCACCAACAACTATATATGGCGGAGGAAGTTCATCAATGAAGCATTGAAATTGCGTTTTCGAAAGTTGATAGCACGGAGGAATGTAAATAGAAGTAATTGTTAGTAGCTTACCGAACAGCACTGCTCGGACAGCAACTGCCTCAAGGGAAGTTCGGAGGTTCAACGGCTTACAAGCAACACTTTTGTCGACTATTATAGCGACACCGCCCGACGAGGCGGCAGCGTCGTAACGGTCTTTGCGGAAGATGGCATATTGCCTTAGAAAGTTTGTTTGTGTGGACTTGAGATGTGTTTCCTGAACACACAGCACCTTTGGAGTATGTTTATTAAGAAGTTCTCTAATATCATCGAGATTATGGAGAAGTCCTCTCACATTCCACTGTAAGATCTGTGTGTCCATTTTAGATGTGTTTTGTGCTGTGTGCTCAAGGATGGAAAATTAGCTCACGGACCCTTTCCAGGGGCCGTGACACGAGATTTTTCTTTTTTGGATCGGTCGACGGAGTCGCGCCGATCCTTAGGCGCTGGTTGCGCCCTCACGCTTGGTGTTGTGTCCATTGCCTCTTGCGAGGCGCTGGACACGCGCTCTTGCGAGCGCTGCGTTTGCTTTGAGGGCCTCGCCTCAGAAGACGAGGCCTTCGCGCCCCCCAGCCCGGAGGTTGGTGGGTCCTTCTTGGATGGTGGAGCAGCACTGGCTGCAACCACCGAGGGGGCGGATGGCGTCACCGCCGGCTCACTACGCGTGTGCCAGACAGCCGCCGGTAGCCGTCGTGGCGCTGCCCCCTGACGCGCCACTTCGGCAAAGCTGGTTTTTGGCAGGTAGGACACCTGCCTTCGTGCCTCCTTAAATGAAATGTTTTGTTTGACTTTCATTGTGACAATTTCCTTTTCTTTTTTCCAGCTTGGGCATGACCGTGAGTATGCGGCATGCTCCCCTTTACAGTTCGCACAGTGAAGAGGGTTTTCACAGGCATCAGACGTGTGTTCTTCAGCACTGCATTTTGCGCAAGTTAGGCGGCCTCGGCAGTTCTGTGAACTGTGGCCGAATCGCTGGCATTTGAAACATCGGAGAGGGTTTGGTATATATGGCCTCACTCGAAGCCTGATGTACCCAGCCTCGATGGAGTCGGGCAGTACACTTGAATTGAAAGTAAGTATCAGGTGCTTAGTCTGGACTTCTTTTCCATCACGCCTCATCGTGATTCGTTTCACGTTGATGACATTCTGTTCGCTGAAACCCTCCAGGAGTTCAGTCTCCGTCAGCCCTAACAAATCATCATCTGAAACAACGCCACGGGTGGTATTCATGGTTCGGTGTGGGGTTACTATTAATTTTGTGTCTCCAAATTTCACTAGATTAGGCAGTTTCTCATATTGTTTGTGGTCACGGAGCTCCAAGAGGAGATCACCGCTTGCCATCCTCGATGCTTTATATCCTGGACCAAAGATTTCAGTCAAAGACTTCGAAACTAGAAAAGGTGAAATTGCTCGCACAGGTTTGTCTGGTGTGTCAGCGTGGATAACGTGGAATCGCGGGAAAGATACTCTTTGGTGGCCAAAAAACTGGAATACTTCGTCGGTGCGGCCTCTTTTCTGAGGGCGATCAGGGAGTGGAGGGAAGGAACTAGCCATATGAGATATTTAATTTTCGGCAGCGACGCCAGCCACCCACCATGGAGTCCTACAAGGGGACGCTACAGGGTCTGTAAGCACAGGCCCTGCAGACGCCAGCTGTACGCCACCACTATAACCGAATATGGTGTATCCAAGGTAGGATAGCCACACAGGGTTAACCCTTGCCGCCAGGAAACACGGAAGTCAATAGAAGAGAGTAGAGGACAGGAAAGATTTAAATTAAGAGAAAAGACGAAGATTCGAGAAGAGAGAGAGAAAGGAAAAGGCGACTGCCGATTTCCCCCGGGCGGGTCAATCCGGGGGTGCCGTCTACGTGAAGCCGGGGCCAAAGGGGTGTGTTGCCTCCTCCGGGGGGCCTTAAAGGTCCAATCACCCGGAATCGGCTCAACCCCCAGGATCCCCTTTTCCCCGGACACGGCTCAGCCACGCACGGCGAGGCGTGGGAGGGGGTCGAAACCCCCCCGTTGGCTCGGGTCCGTGGTGTCGCCACACACCAAACGCCTGCAGAAGCAGACGCCCCTGCGGGGAGTTTCTAGTGAGTGCGCGCATGTTTCGTCACGGTGAGCGAGGCTGCAGTTCAAGACAAAGTGTGCCCCCCAAAAATGTTGTGTAACTTGCGTCTCGTGTGTTAAGCTTCGCTATTTTTCTGCCATCACAGATTACAACAGCTCATGATTTTTTTTGCTTGCGTATATTTTCCCAAGGCGTGTACGAAAAATGGAATCGACACACTGCTTCGCAAAATATTTCACGGTCTGTAGTTCCGTGGATGACATTGCTTCCCTCAATAAGAATAATGGCCTTAAGGTTATATACTTGAATACGTTTTGCAGGGGTTTTGTAGAGTTTTCAGCTCTTCATTTCTCTCCATTTTTTGTTTCCGCGCCTATTAGGTGTAATGAATTAGGAACGCCAGAACATTCCTCATTAAAGCTCCACGAGGAACAGTAAGTGCGTAGTGAAATGTACTTTAGAAGGATTGAACGCTGGGGGAGCTGGTAATCCATGACAGAAACGAACTGCGCGAAATAAACACGGACAAGGAAGACACACGGCACAAGCGCGGACTTAGCAACTGAAGATTTATTGAAGAAAAACCACACACACACACACACATATATATATATATATATATATAAAGAACAGGATAAAATCACGTGGACCGATTAGAGATTGGCGGTTAAGTAATCAATCTCCAGTTGGTGCAACAGAACCGAAGGCCTAGCGACGCACATATTGCCATACTTGTGAATGTGATGATGATGTGTGCTGTTTTATGGCGCAAGGGCCAATTGATGGCCAAAGAGCGCCATTTCAGAAGACAAGAGATGTGAACAATGATATGGTGCGTGGCTGTATAGGGGCCTTAAAATTCCTCGCGCTAACGCGGGTAAAAAGATACAGTTATTAAAATCATGACAGTGACGTGGAATATGTGCAGCTAAAGTGGATGGTGAAAGGTCGTGATAAGAAAACATGGCGGGGATGTAGTCACCGCAGCCGCGACCTCGGTACAGAGGTCGTGCTACGGATCACCTCGGAATATGGTGTGAAAACTCTGTACATCATTTAAAAACGTGAACAGTGATTGAAGTTTAAAAAGCGGATCCCTACCGATGAGCATCACAGGGTGTAGTGGGAGCTGCTGTCGGTAGGGTAGTAGAAAGTGCTTTTTTCTTAGAGCATCTAACTCATTGCACTGGACGAGGATGTGGAGAACCGTAAGTGGTTCTCCACATCTCTCACATAATGGCGGATCACCACCAGACAAAAGGTGTGAATGTGTTGAGTGAGTGTGTCCTATTTGTAGCCTGGTAAGTGTGACTTGTGTGTAGCGTGATCGAGATACTGTTGGCCAGTTTTCAAGTCTCGGTTTGATAACATGCAATTTGTTATCCGTTTGCCTATCCCATAGGCGCTGCCAGCACGCCCTGAGCTCCCGTCGTAGGAAAGGTTTCATGTCAAGTGCAGGGACGGCCATGGATGTATTGGCGGGTGCGTGGTCGTGCGCAGACCCGGCCAGCTGGTCCGCCACCACATTTCCAGCGATCTCGCGGTGCCCTGGCACCCAGCACACCACAACCTGTCGTTTTAAGGCGTAGATCGTGCATAAAAGAGAGTAAAGTGATACAAGGACAGCATTTTTATGTTTTTTCAGAGTTTTCAAAGCTGTAACGACGCTCAGTGAATCTGTGTATACAACCGCGCGTTGCAGTTCTAATTCCTTGATATGCTTGACGGCTACAGATATCGCATGGGCTTCTGCGGTGAAGATGCTTGTTTGCGGGTGCAGAATACCGGATTTTGAAAAAGATGGGCCAACAGCTGCATAGGACACACCAGTATGACACTTTGACGCATCTGTAAAGAATTCTGGGCAAGTGTATTTATGTTGAAGTTCGAGGAAGTGTGTGCGGATGTGTGCAGTAGGTGCGTGTTTAGTAACTTCCACGAAGGATACGTCGCAGTCAATAACCTGCCACTGCCATGGCGGCGGATATGCTGCGGGAGCCATCAAACGGTGTTCTAGAAGTGGCACGCCTGTTTCCTCAGCGAGGCTCCTCACACGGAGTGAGTAGGGCTGTCTCAGCGAAGGACGATTGTTAAACAAGGCAGCATTGGACAAATCATTAATTGTGGAGTGAGTGGGATGTTCCTCGTCTGCGTTAACCTTGTGATAGTATGTAAAGGACATGTAACATCTCTGCAGATGGAGCGACCATTCATTTGATTCTACGTACATGCTTTCTACGGGGCTAGTTCGAAAGGCACCCGTTGAAAGGCGAATGCCTAGATGGTGGACAGAGTCGAGCATCTTTAAGGCTGATGGTGTCGCAGACTGATAGGTTATGGCACCGTAATCTAGGCGCGTGCGTACGAGGCTTCTATACAAATCCATCAGGCATTTCCTGTCACTACCCCACGTAGTACGTGACAACACTTTCAGAATATTCATTGTCTTTAAGCACCTGTTCTTTAAATACTTTATATATGGTGTGAAGGTTAGTTTTGCGTCCAATATTAGGCCCAGAAACTTATGCTCAGACTTTACAGAGAGACGTTGACCATGCAGGTCAATCTCGGGATCGAGACGCACGCCCCTCTTCCGGCAGAACAAGACGCAGGTGCTCTTTTGCGCGTTCAGTTTAAAACCATTCTCATCTGCCCAATGAGAGATCTTGTTCAAACCTAATTGAACCTGACGTTCACACGTTGAGAGGTTACACGACTTAAAACCGACCTGTACATCGTCAACATATGTGCAGTAAAACATATTTCGTGGGATAGCGAGGCGCAAGGAGTTCATTTTGACTATAAATAGTGTACAACTCAATACATCCTTGCGGCACTCCTGTTTCTTGGACAAATGTGCGGGACAACACAGTGCCTACTCGAACACGGAATGTCCGATTGGACAGGTAGCTTTCAATTATTGCGAACATTCTGCCCTGCACACCTAGGTGTGACAGGTCTCGGAGTATGCCAAAGCGCCACGTTGTGTCATAGGCCTTCTCCATATCGAGGAACACAGAAAGAAAAAATTGTTTATGAATCAAAGCATCACGAATTTGTGCCTCGATACGGACAAGGTGGTCAGTAGTGGATTTAGCTTCTCGAAACCCGCACTGGTATGGGTGAAGTAGGCTACTTGTTTCAAGGAAGTGCATCAGTCACCTGTTTATCATTTTCTCAAAGACCTTGCAAAGGCAACTCGTCAATGCTATGGGCCTGTAACTTGATGCTGAAGATGGGTCCTTACCCTGTTTAAGGATCGGAATAACGATGGCTTCTTTCCAGGCGGAGGTAATCTCACCAGAGAACCAAACGGCATTATACAAGGAGAGGAGGGTTTTCTGGGTTTCAGGGGGCAGACGTTTCAGCATTTCGTATACTATTCGGTCGGAGCCTGGGGCGGTTTTGTTACAGCAGTTTAGCGATGCTTGTAGCTCTGCTAAGATGAAAGGTTCATTGTATGCGTCATTGCTGGCGACATTGCGTTCTATTTTTTGTTCTTCTATTCTTGCTTTGTAACGTTGGAACGCTGGGCTGTACTGGGATGAGCTGGAGACCTGTTCGAAGTGGGCACCGAGGGAGTTCGCTTGGTCTTCCAAACCGTTGCCTTGTGTGTTTACTAGAGGAAGAGGATGTGCTTCTCGTCCTACTACCCTACTGACCATGCTCCAGACTCTTGCCTCATGTGTATACGAGTTGATGCCAGATAGAAACTTCTGCCAGCTCTCCCTTCTGGCCTGTCGACGCGTTCTCCTACCTTGAGACTTGATGTTTCTAAAATTGACAAGGTTCTCGGTGGTCGGTGAGTCTCGAAGACGCCTCCATGCTTTGTTTTGTTGTTTGCGCGCATTGAGACACTCACTGTTCCACCAGGGAACGCGCCGTTTTCTGGGCAGTCCAGATGTTTGCGGAATGCACTTAGCTGCAGCTTCAATAAGAAAAGCAGTAAAGTACTCTACAGATGCATCTATGCTAGAGCCGCATATGTCAGTCCAACTCAAGCTAGCAATCTTATAAAACTGGTCCCAATCGGCCTTTTCTATCAGCCATTTGGGAACGTGTGCAGGATATTCAGATGATGTTATCGTGCTCAAAATTAAAGGAAAATGGTCACTCCCATAAGGATTATTTATGACTTTCCATGTGAGTATAGGTAAGAGCGATGGAGAGACAATGCTGAGGTCTATCGATGAGTAGGTATTATTAGCCAGGCTATAGTATGTTGGCTCTTTCCGACTGAGGAGACACGCACCAGAAGAGAAAAGGAACTGTTCAATAAGGCGGCCTCGCGCATCACAGCGAGAGTCACCCCATAGGCCACTATGTGCATTAAAGTCCCCTAGGACGAGATACGGTTCTGGAAGCTCATCGATTAGTGATTGAAATTCGTGTTTGTTCAGTTGATGGTGTGGAGGTATGTAAATGCTGCAAATTGTTACCAGTTTGTTGAAGATGACAGCTCGGACAGCTACTGCCTCCAGGAATGTCTGAAGGGGTAAATGTTTACAGGCTGTTCCTTGATTAACTATTATGGCAACACCACCGGATGATGCGACAGAAGGCAATGTATCGACGAAATCTAGCAGAAAGGCATTTATTTCCCCGCCACTGCGAAGATTCGTCACTTGCGCACGCTATTACCTTTTCTGATAATTTCAAAATAAAGTATAATGATCGATGTACACATACGAATGAAATGCTGTAAAGAATTCGTGATAGAAGGCGCAGCCGGGAACAACGGGCAGCATACCTGAGGTATAGGTAAGCTGAAAATGACGCTATAACAAACACATTTTTCGAAACCCTTTATGAATTTATCGTGGCGTTGTCCTGAACTCCGGAAGACTCTCTCCAACCTAACATGCTAGTAGACATACAGGACGACATTTTAGTATGTATTTCGTATTTATGGTTTCCTCACCGAAACTTACCTGTTCCCTACATTATTCAGGCGCTTCTTTTACCAAATTTTCCATACATTTGCAGGCAGAACAGAGATTCGCCTGCGATCGTGATTCTAAGCCGCTCCAGATCTATCTGTCGTGAAGACATTACCACTTCTTTTTTAAAAGAATTAAGCCTATTGCGTTACAGAAAAGTGCCGTCCTCATTAACATTGTAGGCCTGCCGAAACATGGCTTTGTGTCCACTAAACTCACAAACGCCACCATCCTGACCCTTTCACGAGTAATTACTGACACATTTATTAAGCTGAAAAACGTGGTAAAATATCTCTTAATATTGAAAAGCTTTCTATGTGGTTTGCCACTTCACACTTCTAGCCAGATAAATGAAAAATCTCACGGTGCTGTTGGGACTAACGCCAGTTTAATCCTACACTTCGAGGCATGCGGAATGTGCGATGGATAAATCTGATTTGGAACTCACTGAAGTGAACTCCGGAATGGTGAGATGTCCCTACTTCGCGAAAAGGGGGAGGTGGTTCTAAGCCGCAACAATAGACCTGTCCTGGGGTACGTCACGAAAGGGCCGTGATGTCAGCCACGTGACCCTGGCGCGCACGTGCGAACGGACTGGTTGGCAAAACATTGCAGCGTTCGGCGTGGTTGCATGCTGCCGTACGGGTGAACCGAGTTCGTACTCGTTTGTTTTGTGCGCGTGCACATGGCCGCTTTGACATGGTGGTTAGCTTTTGCGATGGAGGATATACCAAACGCGCGATAAAAGGCAGTGGCATCGGGGCCTTGTTTTTTTCCCTCGATTTCCGAAGTCCAAACTACACAGTGATGGAAAGCCTGGGTGCGAGCTGTGCGCAGTGTAAAACAGCAGCCGTCGGACAGCAAGAGGATTTCTGGATTACATTTCATCGCTGGTAGGTGCTAGCCTGTTACCTAGAGCTCCTAGGCGTTTTGTTATTTGTGCTTCCGCAGCATTTGTGAGCATGTATATTTTATCAACTCGGGTGCCCGGTCTCGATTTTCTGAGCTCCCGGAGTGGGTAGCTAACGTGTTTGCTAAGAGGACTAGCGTTCAAACACAAAAAGTGTGAGCGTTTTGAACGCGCTTTGAAACGGAAGCATTCCTTCAGTAAGCGGTAGTTCCGAATGCTGTGCAGATTTTCTCATTTCGCGCTCACTTCGCTGTAACTTGCGTCGGGCTGGCACTCCAGATGAAAATTTTGTTTGTGTTTTCGGACGCTATAGCGCTACCTGTCTCGCCTGTTTTCGACCGTATAAAAGTTTAGTTCCTGAGCAGAAAGAACGGAAGGAAATGCACATGAGCGCTGCAACTCAATCGGCCATGCAAGTACAGTGCGCAGTGTGGACGCTGCCTGCAGCTCGTAAGGCATGGCGGTGGTTCTCAGCGATGGTGTTTGCTTTGAAAAACATGCATTCCATGCCTGGTTGGCAAAAGTCTCAGTGTTCGGCGTGGTTCCATGCTGCTGTACGGATGGACCGTGTGCGTACTGGTTTTTGTGCGCGTTGCCTGGCCTCTTTGACACGGTGGTTAGCTTTTGCGCTGTAGGATGTGCCAAACGCGCAACAAAATTAAGGCAGCGCATCGTAATATTTTTTTTTCTGGATTTCCGAATGATAGCAGTCGACGGAAAGTGTTGGTGCCCCAGTTCGAGACAAGCACTAGATGCACGTGGCCTTTCACTAAGCCTTACGCTTTGAGCGATCAGTAACGCTCCATGCTGCATTGTACGGGCCAGGCATGCTCGCGAGGTACACACACAGCTGAACGTTTAGTCAAGGTTTTAAGGTCGTTCTTCCATTCCGAAATGGTGCAGGGGTATAGATACTGCATTCCACTAACTTGCAGCTTCTCTTCGACAAACCGCCACCGCGCAACCTCGGGGAGGGACAGTACCATCGCGTGCAAAGCCCGAGAAAACTGCTGGAGCCGCCGGAGCTTTTTGCCAACCACTGCGAAACTGGTCCGCCGCGATGTCGATGGCAATGCTCTGCGTGACGTCACATTGTTGACAAACAGGGACAGGTCTATTCACAAGTACCACAACTACGCTACGAGTCCGCTCGAAATGCTTCACCTAATCCCACTATACTCGCTCACCCCCTCTGGCCGCACATCTCAACAACCATTTAACCAGACCGGATTCGTGCTGGGGCCGGGAAGAAAAGAGGCAACAGGCTTAATTAAGTCATCAAAACATGGAATTTAATATGTGAACATGATCGAAGTATACAATTAACAATTAGTAGCGAACGTAATGATGCAAGGCAAACAAAGAGCAACGTAAACGCATATTGCAGCACAGTAATTAACAGCGGAAACAAACTCATCAATGAACGGCCGATACAATGGGTAAAACAGCTCAAAAACTAATGGCGCAATGTCTTAAGTGCGCTTGCTGCCGCCAACGAAGACAACGCTTATCTGGGTGGGCCCCTCGTCGCCGGCCTGTGGAGTGGTGCTTTGTTAGAAACTCGGGTGTCGCCCTCGAAGTCGCCGGTGCTCACGGATTCTCTCTGATGATTGCTGCTCGCATCATGCTCTCGCAAAGACTACATCGTCTCTCCGAGATTGGAGAACCGAACGGCCAGGCTTGCCCGAGGGATCGCAAACGAAGCTTACTTCTTCACACGACGGAAGGTCACTGCCTTTCTTCGAGTCTCCCGAATCTCCAAAATTCCACCCTGTCCTCTGTCCCGGGACGAGTTTTTCTCTCTGACAGCCCCGCCTTACCAGGGCATCTATCCAATGGTTGTCTACGGCAACGTCACTGGTAGAAATTGCACCAGTCCAACCCGCCATGTGACTATTGTTTGGGACTCGCCTCCACAGTGTAACGCAGTACCAGCTCCTCTCCAAAAATATAAAAAGCAAAATATAAACATACACAAAAGACGACACTCGGACAGGACGTCGGACAGCCTAACCGGCGACACTTGTGTTCAGATCACCGTAACGAGCGTTAGCTACCACCGCTTCCATTCCGAAACACTCCAGGTGCAAGCAATTTGGCACCCTCTAGGCGCCCTCAGGCTGGAAGTGCCTGGTCAAAAGACGCGCCTGTCGGCAGTCGCTCTTTTGCGGCCGGTCAGATGTGTGCGTCCGAGAAGCAGTTCTGCTTACTGCATTGCAGGGTGATCGAAACATACCGGGGACGCTCCGATGGCTTTGTTCAAGCACTTATGAGCGCTCTGGGTTCGCTTTGGCGTCGGCATTCTGTTTCTTCAAGGTCGCCGCCTAATACACACTCTCATCTGGGGCCGCCGCGAAAACGTCAGCTCTTCTGTCAAAGCGAGGTTTCAGCAAAAAATCACGGGTAACGAAAGCCCCAGCGATTCTCTGACCGCAGCGGCAGCCGAAAAATAGGATTGTGTCTCGCCCGTGTCTCGCCCCGCCGACGCTCCTTGGGGCGTCACAATGGCACAAGGATCGGTATTAGGTCCAATATTTCCTGTATCAATTACGTTCGCCGTAAGCTTTCAACTTACGAAGTTCACAAATGTACTCAGTTGATGCAGCACTAGCATCGACAAATACTAGATTATCAACTACTACTAGCCGTATCTCACTGGTTTTGCAAACTGAAACGTCATATGTTTTAACCTTACGCGATCGCTTGCTACACTGAGTTGACAATATTACACGCCTAGCGCTGGAGTTAGACACATCAAGGTTAAAAAAAAGTTTGTAAAGGAAAGCTTTCTTATGTTCTTACACGCTCGCCTATACGCCTGGCAATATTTTCCCTATGACCTTCATCGGGCTTTGTACGTTTCTTCTTTCTTATTTTGCTGTCACTTAGGTCGCTGTTGAAAAACACGGGCGCTGATGTAAATAACTTATTTCGCTCCTTTACTAAACGAGGTCCAAGAATAGTGAGTTTCCTTCTGCCTAAAAGAGAAGTAATATCCCGTTCAGCGAGTTACATGTTACAGACATGCCATATTTCGTCCCCGATTC